>CM053027.1:147997690-148070190 GCA_028564925.1 Lithobates sylvaticus
ATCCTGATGGGCACAGAGTCACATCGGCAGCTTAAAGGGATTAGTTAATTAGTTTATGTTAAGTTGTTACAGGTGTATTGTTAGAGTAATATGAGCAGGAGGGGGGGGGGGGTCTCCTCTTCTACTGTATATAAATAATTGTCAGTTTGGTTCTAATAAAACAGTCCATGCTAGACTAAGCAAGTTTCGTCTCGTTTGGTGCTTGGGAGCAGTTGGAATATCTGAGATCCATATTCAGACTGGGAGGAAGTGGTATATGACGAAAGCACTCAATCGGAGTGTAAAGACGTTCCGTCACACTTACCATAGTACACAGCGGCCCCAAATCTCTTTTTCTGGGGTCCTCCACCAGCGCTTCCGCTCCGCTCCCTCATCACTGGCAGGAAGTAAAAAGAGAAAATTGCTGCAGACGTACACAGTGCTGGACCGAATTAGGGCTCAGGTAAGTAAAAAGGGGGGAGGGGGCCAGAGGGGATACTAATACCTAAACATATTTTACCTTAATGCAAAGAATGCATTAAGGTAAAAAATGTTTAGGCTTTATAACCACTTTAATGTACATTTACTGTATCTATTTATTTAAAGGAGAACTATTGTTCATTTTTTTCATTTTATTTAGCTCCCCAGGGAACCAAGTGCATGTAGCACTTGTTGTTCCCTAAACGCGTGCGTCCAGTTCAAGGAGGGTTTATAGAACATGACAGAATGAGTTACAGGCATAAGGAATATCAATTTCAAGGTGGAAAATTTGAGACTTGAGACAGGCTCACTTTATTTGCAGCCATGCCAGCAGCACACATTTATCTTTCCTTCACCCCCCCCTTGGCTCTGTTCAGCATCCAAGAAGAAAGGCTATGGGGGAGCATATGACTTAAGCAGGTCGAATGAAAAAAAAAGACATGATTCCCCCATCCACACATTCAAGGTGGATGTTGGAATCCTCCTCGCTGTGCCTTTGTATTCTGACAGCGGGGAGACCTCCCTGCTGTCAGATTATACTGATCAGCACCACGAGTTATAGCTGGCGGCACTGGTCGAATGGAAAAAATTCGACAGGGCAGTAGTACAGGAGTCGTTTCGATCAACTTCTTTACGAACACCCTGCACCATACATGGATCAAAATTCGGACGGTCATTGATGCTTGCTGATTTTCTGTCATATAGGAATTATGGAGAACAAAATAAACCAGAAGTTCTAACCTTTCTATAGTTATCTACAATTATGTTATGTCTGGACTTTGACTTCAATGTGGCTGCAACTAAAACTATTTTATTTGCAGATATTTAGCTTCATGTATGACATGATAGTTGGATCTTAAAGAATTAACACTGTGTTTTATTTATTTTATTTTTAGCATATTATTCTAACACAGGTGTTTCTTCAGTATATCTGGTCAAATCAAGTCCAAAGTCCCTATATCACATGATGATGTACTACTCTAGCAGCATGTATACATTCTGGCAATTCCTACCCCAAGCTATAAGGTATAGTCTTTAAAGTGAATGTGTAGTCCTTTCAATGTGTTAAGGTATAGCTTGTTATTAAATAAGTACTGTATATGTGGTATCTATAATTGCTCATTATATACAAGGTGGAGGCTGGGGGGAAACCCATGTATTACTGCTACATCTATCAAAAAGCCACACAATGCTGACATTACTCTTCATTAAAAGCTTTATCAGAACAAACACATGGAGAGTCCCTGCCTATTTACTGCCCCTCTCTGAGGCATTTAACATTTATTTTACAGGCTTAATCATAGTCATGGTCTATCTCTATGATAAGGCTCCGTTCACATATACGTGAATTTGATGGGTTTTGAACTGCATCTAATTTGTCTTTCTATGAAGCCGGTTCACATATATGCCGTCCATACCAGGCCCTTTAAAGAAAAATTGCGTGCCCCCCCCCCAAATCCATACCAGACCCTTATCTGAGCATGCAGCTTGGCAGACCATGAAAGAGAGAGGATGAGCAAGCGCCCCCCCCCCCCTTGCTGAACCATACCAGGCTACATGCCCTCAAAATGGGGGGGTGCACTGGGGCTCTGACGGGGCTTCCAGATTCCGATAAGCCCCCTGCCCACAGACCCCCACAACCACTGGCCAGGGTTGTGGGGAAGAGGCCCTTGTTCTCATCAACGTGGGGACAAGGGTGCTTTGGGGTGGGGGGGCAGAGCTGCTCACTCCCCCCCTCCCTTCCTTGCCTGCCATGCAGCATGCTTGGATAAAGGTCTGATTTGGATTTTGGAGGGGGCCCCATGCCATTTTTTTTATTTTGGTGTGGAGGTTCCCCTAAAAAGCTATACCAGACCTAAGGGTTTGGTATGAATGTTTTTTTTTTTTAAATCGGCGCCCTTCTTTTCACAATTTTTTATTGTCGGCAATGTTTTTTTTTTTAGATTCAGCTATCAGCGGGCAAACCCGCTGACAGATGAAAAATCATCTGCTGTTAAGGATGCGATGGCTGGGTTCCCGGCCCGCTCCTTAACAACCAGCTATTGTTAAACACTTGTTTACTGGGCACTTAAACCCCCCTCCTGCCCAGACCAATTTTCAGCTTTTAGCGCTGTCACTCTTTGAACAACAATTGTGTGGTCATACAACACTGTACCCAAATTAAATTTTTATCATTTTTTTCCCCACAAATAGAGCTTTCTTTTGGTGGTATTTGATCACCTCTGGGTTTTTAAAAAATACCACATTTACAAAAAAATAAAAAATACAAAACCGTTTTATATTTTGTTATTAAATTTTGCAAACTTGTAATTTTTCTCCTTCATTGATGTACGCTGATGAGGCTGCACTGATGGGCACCAATAGGCTCCATTGATGGGCACTGATAAGGCGGCACTGATGAGGTGGCACTGGTGGGCACTGAGAGGTGGCACTGAGAGGTGGCACTGATGGGCATCACTGAAGGGCATTGATAGGTGGCACTGAAGGGCACTAATAGGTGGCACTGATAGGTGGCAATTATAGCTGGCACTGATGGGCACTGATAATTGGCAGTGATGGGCACTGATGGGTGGAAGTGATGGGCACTGATCTGCACTGCTAGGTGGCACTGATGAGGCACTGATTGGCACCACTGGTGGGCATTGATAGGTGGCACTCGTGGGCATTGATAGGTGGCACTGATTGCTGGCACTGTTATGCACTGGTGGGCACTGATTTGTGGCACTGTGGGCACTGGCAGGCGGCAGTAGTGGGCACAGTTGAGATGGCTGTGCATCTCCCTCTTTGGGACCGATGTCCCTTGCACAGAAGCTGGTGATCTTCTGTTTACATCACATGATAAGCTGTCTCTGTGATCACCTGAGTCTCATTGACTCGTGATCACAGCGCACGCCACGCGCGCCCTGCAGGGGGCGTTCGGGGAGCGTGCAAAGGGGAGGACGTCTATTGATGGCCTTCCGGCAAAGTAGGTCTGCGCTGTAGCCGTCATTCGGCTATAGTGTGGATCTGAAGGGGTTAAAGACACTGGTGGCTGCCGGCTCCAAAAATTTGAACGAAATCTGAATTTGCAGCTGAACCGCTGAACAGCTGCTTTGGAAATTTGCAGTGAAAATGGAGTGGATATGTGTGGAGGGAGCCTTAGGGGGGAAAAGCATCAGCTTGGGCTGTCCATAGGCAGGGATTCTCTGTTTATTCTGGTTAAACAAAACCCCTTCCAGTGGCCCTTTATCTTAGTCTTGAGGCAGGGTGGGTTTCCACATCACAAGATCACTGCAATTGTCTGTCACAGTGGTCACATGATTGGGAACCCATGGTTGAGACGCAGGATCTTTCATTCTATTACTAGGGTAAGACCCACTAATTCGGGGTACTTTGTCGCAATAAGTGGGCTTAGCACTATATATACATATAGTGTGACCAAACCCCCGTATTTTTTGAATATGTTCAGGTGTTTTTAACTAGCACTGCAGGAAATGTCATTCTTGAACGTGTGCGCTGTAATATGTTCGCTATTGTTTGTTGGTCTTATGGCAGCACCAACTTGAATCTAAACGCATTAGGGTGTGCTTCTCAAATATGTTTTTGTATGATTGGGAAGTCCCAACTACTCCTGTTGATAAACAGAGAGCAGGAGTTTATGTGACAGCTAAGGCTGGCCATACATGAGTCCTTTTTTCTTTATTCAACCAATGGGTTCAATAAAAGTCAGTTACTTAATTCCCCCATCCATACACTTGACACTTGATGTGGATGGGGGAATCCCTCCCGCTGAGCTATTGTATTCTGACAGTGGGGAGACTTCCCCGCCATCAGAATACACTTATCAGCACTGCTGGCTATAGCTGGCGGTGCTGATCAAGAGAAAATTTTCCATAAGGCTAGTTGTACATAGGTCGATGAATAGATCAACTTGTTTACAACCAGCCTGCCCATTCATGGATCAAAATTTGGCTGATACCTGCTGAACTGGCTGAATTTCGATCCATGTATGGTCGACCTAAATCACAGAGTGAGCATGCTCTCAGCACAGAAGCCTCACCAACCAATGATGCATACAGTGCTGTGAAAAGTAATTGCCCCCCCCCCTTTGTTAAATCATGAATAAACTGTGAAAAATGGGAATGGCAGAAAAATTGAGGCAACTATGGACTTTCATGGTACGGGTAAGGACCATGTTTGTTTTGCTTTGTTTTGTCTTATCATCTATGTCTATCAGGCCCTCTTCTTTTAGCCCCCTACCCCTCCTCCCTTTTTTTTTTCCCTTCCCCCCCTTTTTTCCTCCCCCTTTATTGTTTTCCCTTCTGTGTTCTCCCTTTTATGTTTTTCCCCACCGTGTATATATCTTGTTTGTCTGTTCTCCTCCATATCCCTGTAAACCTAGGTTTGCCTAGGTTCTCATAATGTTGACACACGTTAATTTCCTCCACATTCCTGCCCCTTTATAACCATCTATACGCTGGCTTTATATTTATATTTATTCTTATTTGTATCCTATATTTTTTCTTTCTATTTTTTATATTTTTACATATACAATATTATTTTTGAATCTAACTTTTGCATCCATACCATTGTATCCTATATTATGAGCTACTTTTGACCCACCATCTCTTCAATTACACCTGTGCCTTAGGCCTGTGTTAGCTTTATTTTTGCAGGCTGATATGCAATCTCCCCTTTTGAGCAGTTCCATGTCCGCCCACCAGATGGCGGTGCAGGTTTTTTGGTCCGCTCTTTGGGGACATTAACGACCGGTCGAGAGGCTTGACGGCTTCACTTTGAGCCTCCTTCATGTGTAGCGCTGCGTCTCCGCAGCGTCCGCACTGTCGGTTGGCTCCTTGATAGCTCTCCATCCTTCCTGACACTATGTGCCGTTTTTGCTCTACTGCGCATGCGCGACGCACATGCGCAGTTGAGGATCGGGTCCGATGACCCCGATTGTATGGCGCCGGCTGGCGCACGCATTCGGCGTCATCAGGATCGGCGCCAGACACCACTATTTAAATGGGCATGTCTGCCCATTGGATCTAGGTGCTTTTGGGGGCCTGATGAATGTCTGGTGTTGCTGGCTGCCGTTTTTCCTTTACCCCTTGCTGTGTGCAGGTATGTCCCATGCTCTCTCTAGACGGACTCTCTGTTTTGCTTTGATTTGTCAGCCAAACCTTTACCTACAATTTTTCATTCCTATATGGATTCCAGCGGTCTGCTTCCTGATTCAAATCCATACTCCTGTGATGGTAGTTCCTACAAGGTGCACATATCCAACCATCTACTCTGCAGGTTTGTGCTGGTCGTTTTTGACCCCCCCCCCCCTTTTTATGTGTACACTAAACAGTCTCTGCTGTATTTTACTTTTTGATGCACAGTGCCTGAGCTGTATCTGAAATTTACCTGTTTGTCTACAGGTTTCAGTAATTGAATTCAATATCTTCCAATCTACAGCCTTGCTTGGGGTCTTTTGACACATTATACCTCTCCCTTGTGAGCCAATCGGAAAAAACTGCTTTGGTTTTTTATTATGCTAGCGTATGTATGCTGGCCCAGGTAAATATCCTATTTTCCTATATGCAGACATGGCTCTTTATCTACATATTTAATCATGTACTTCATGTATACTTACCTCTATATATACATGTGTACATACGTATATATACATGTTTATATGCATATACAATTTTATTGCAGCCCGCTCACCTCTTGACATTCCTCCTCTCAAAGCCGTGAACTTTGTTTATCCTAGGCCATTACATGTAGAACCCTGGGTATGTATATATATTCTCCTCTTTTAATTTTTCTATCTTCTCTATACCAATATCCTGATCTTTCCCACATTGTCTATATGTCGGTCTTTTAGGCGCACCATGTGTTTATCCTGTAGGTGCCCCTGTTTAGGATTTGATGTTCACATCATGCTGATTATATTTATTTGAATATATTTTCTTTCTTGACAGCTTTATGCTTTACCCTTGAGTACTAACTTCACCCTACTCTGGCTCCCATATCAGCCTGTGAAATTTGCCCCTATCCTTTGGGGCCCCTAGCTTCACCTGTCTCTGTGCACCTCCGAGCTGGTGAGTCATAACATGCTCTTTGTCCATATGGGTGTATAATTGGATGCAATTTTTCTCCCTCATATCTTTACATTATTATCCCTTTTTTTGACTTGTACCTTTGTGGGTCAGCACACCTCCGCCTTTCCTATTGGCAGAATCAGGAAGGCGCTCTCTAGGCCGTCCCCAGGTACACTGTTTTGCTTTCCATAATATACATGTTATTAACTATCCCAATTTTTCCCCCCTTTTAGAGACAACCATACAGATATACTCTCCCTTATTGTATACTCCTGAAGAAGCGGCTAGTCCGCGAAACATGTTGAGTGCCATCTTGTGACAGTTTGAATTTCACTACATTGCTTCCGATATTAGGGACCAATAATTATGTGTTGCACTGTGCAATTATAAGGAAAAATTCTGTATCGCAATATTGTCTCTTGATTTTAATTGCCCTTTCTCTCTTTTTTTCATTTATTGTATGATCCTGTATTATTTTGTTGTTGTAATAAATCTTTATATATTTTTCTATACACACTGTTTTGTGAGTCCTTACCCGTACCATGAAAGTCCATAGTTGCCTCAATTTTTCTGCCATTCCCATTTTTCACTAAATTTCAGGACGACGGTACTTTACGTTTATTTTTATTATATAGTAGCAGTATCTACATGAATAAACTGTAATTAAGCACATTTTTTGGAAAGCTGAGTTAAATTTCACTAGCCACACCCAGGCCTGATTACTGCCAGACCTATTGAATCAAGAAATCACTTAAATAGAAGCTGTCTGACAAAGTGAAGAATGCTAAAAGGTCAAAAAACGCAACACATCATGCCATGACCTAAATAAATTTAAGAAGAGATGAGAAACAGAGTAATTGACATGTACCAGTCTGGAAATGGTTACAAAGCCATTTCTAAAGCTTTGGGACTCCAGCAAACCACAGTGAGAGCCATTAGAGAAAAAAGTTTGGAACAGTGGTGAACCTTCCCAGGAGTGGCCGGCCTACCAAAATTACTCCAAGAGCACAACGATGACTCATCCAGGAGGTCATAAAAGAACCCAGAACAACATCTAAAGAACTGCAGGCCTCACTTGCCTCAGTTAAGGCCAGTATTCATGATTCATCAATAAGAAAGACTTGGCAAAAATGGCATCCAACCATGGGAGAGTTCCAAGGCGAAAGCCACTGCTGACCAAAAATAACACAAAGACTCGTCTCACATTTGTCAAAATACATCTCGATTATCCCCAAGACTTTTGGACAAATATTCTGTGGACTGCTGAGACTGAACTTTTTGGAAGGTGCGCGTCCCGTTACATCTGGCATAAAATTAATAAAGCATTTCATAAAAAAGAACACCATATCAACAGTCAAACATGGTGGTAGTAGTGCAATGGTGTAGGGCTGCTTTTCAGCTTCAGGACCTGAACGGCTTGCCATAATTGATAGAACCATGAATTCTGCGCTCTACCAGAAAATCCTACAAGTGAATGTTCGGCCATCAGTTTGAAAACTCAAGCACACTTGGGTTGTGCACGGGGACAATGATCCAAAACACACCAACAAGTCCACCTCTGAATGGCTTAAAAAAAAAATAGATTTTGGAGTTGCCTAGTCAACGTCCTGACTTAAATCCAATTGAGATGCTGTAGCATTACTTTAAACAGGTTTTTCATGCTCCAACCCTCCAATGTGGCTGAATTAAAACAATTCTAAGAAGAGTGGGCCAAAATTCCTCCACTGAGATGTGAAAGACTCATTGCCAGCTATCGCAAATGCTTGATTGCAGTTGTTGCCGCCAAGGGTGGCACAACCAGTTATTAGGTTTAGGGGGCAATAACTTTTTCACATAGGGCCCGGCAGGTTTGGACAGCTTTTTTTCTTTAATTATATAAATCACCATTTAAAAACTGCATTGTGTGTTTACTCGGCTTATCTTTGTGTAATATAAAACTTTTGGAATCATTTAAACATGGCAGATATGCAAAAAAAAATTTAAATCAGGAAGTGGACAAATCATTGTTCACAGCATTGTAGGTGCACCATGTGGATTTTAAGGCCCAACCTTCCTGCCATTGCACATTTGTGTTACGAGGTCAGAAAGGGGATACAGTTAATACAGTATATAACATCCTGAGCAATTCAAGCTAAGCATATAATGAAAAAAAAAATATGCAGTGTTTGCCTTTCATGTCAAAACATTCAGAAATATAGACAGCTAAATCTGGATTTTACTTGTATAAGACAAACGTGGCCCTGTCTTCTCTCTTGGAGATGATTATGCATGTCTATGTTGTACTTAGTTTGAATTGTCCAGGATGTTGACAGACATTCACTGAAGGGATTTTTGCTGACATTTTATCATGATGTACCCCATGATTAGTGGGTCCTACACTATCCATAGATCAGGAGATCCTGCTTCTCTGACCCATGGGAGCTATACTCCTCTATATGGGAGAACATGATGTCTCCACCCATGACACAGGTGGTCACTAATGAGAGGCACTTACTGAGGGAGTGGGGTGCTCCACGCCCAAAAGGATTTGGTCAGAATCCATACAATAGACGAACAAGATATTTGGGGGGCACACCCTAAAAAATGCATAAAGATGGTGCTGCCATAAGACCATACAACAGAACAAAAATATTACAGCGCACACAGGCAAAATTGACATTTACCTCCAGCAAGGCTTTTTTAAAACACCTAGACATTTTCAAAATAAATTATCAAAAAATATGGGGATTTGGTCACACCATATTGCTATATATTTGTTTTAAATAATACAAATGACAGCTGATTGTCAAGCCTGTAATCACAAGATGCAGCAGCTTGTCACTATGGCTTCTTGTAAGCAGTTAGTTCTGGAAAGAACAAAGAAAAGGTGGTAAAACAAATATCTTTCCTGATGAATTCATTGTGGGGTTCTATCACCTTTATCACTCGGTAGAGTAAAGCACATTATGTAATTAATACAACGTACCAAATTATTGTATTATTGTATGTATATTTTATATGGAGTTTAAATATCATTCTTCTTACCCCCCCTGGCGGTAATCCCGAGTCTGGCTCGGGGCAGGAACTTCAGTACCAAAAGCGGTAACCCCGAGCCAGACTCGGGCTTGCGTTGCAGGATACAGGGGGAAGTTACTTACCTTATCCCCTGGATCCTGCGATGTCTCCCCACTGTGTGAGCGAGCCGTCTGCTCGCTCGATTCACACAGTGCCGAGTGCCGCTGATCTCCGTTCCCTGCGACGTTACGACGCACGGGAGCGGAGATCGGCGCCAAATTCAAAAAAGTTTAAAAACACAATACACATACAGTACTGTAATCTTACAGATTACAGTACTGTATACAAAAAATACACATCCCCTTTGTCCCTAGTGGTCTGTCCAGTGCCCTGCATGTCATTTTATATAATAAAAATATTTTTTTCTGCCTGGAAACTGGAGATTGTCCATAGCAACCAAAAAGTGTCCCTTTATGTCAAAAGTGGTTTTAGACCAGCTAGAAAACAGCGATAATAAATTAGAATCACAATTTATCATCAAACACTAACTTTTATGACAGCGACTATTCTGCAACTGAGCAAATTTCAGTGTTTTTGATTTGATTACATTATTGAATAATTTTTTATATATATTTTTATTATATTATAATTTATGATTTTGTGTTTCAAACTTTATCATACCTGGGATGTCTACTAGACTCTGGTTCGGACAGATTTAAGTGAGTAATTCATAAGAATTGCATGCCTACAATATAAAAACGCCAAATTTCCATGCAAAATAATTGTACCACTTTCAGCACAAAATTCCAGACAGAATCATACCGCCAGGGAGGTTAATTAATGTACAGCTCTTTAAAATATTTGTAAGTGGAAGCTAAAAATAAGGGGTGTATTTATAAAAAAAATAAAAAATAAAATCTCACAGCTATTCACTATTCATCCTGTGAAACTGTATGCACATTCGGTCTATGCAAATAGGGGAAACATCAAATGTTAGTAAGCTATTATCTCTCCAGGTCAATTGTTCTTTATTCATACAGAATAGGGTGAATCAGAAAAATACAGCATTATGGCCACTAGATGGAGTTGATGATAATTTAAAACTAATTACTAATTTACTATGATTGCCAGCTCCATCTAGTGGCCATAATGCTGTATTTTTCTGATTCAATCTATGGAAAACATTCAATTTGGAAAGGAAATAGTTCAGGAACATTTGTTTTTTGCCCCATTTTCACAGAATGAATGCACATGATAGAAAGTAAAAAATGGTAATGATGTGCTTACTCAAAATGGTAGTAAAACTATTTTAAACTGGTTGGAAAAAAAATATATAAATCCTTTGGAGACTCCAAAAAGATATATCCAAATAAATAGTGTCCTTATGTTAATTTCTTCATAAAAAAAATTGTATGATTAGCAAACCAATGCTATAACAATTCTTGAATAACCGTCCTTCAACCAAATGTATAATGATAACTCAGGCAATGAAAATTAATAACTAAGATCCTCAAATATAATAAAAATAAACAGTGCAAAGCAATCTGTGCAAATAAGCAAGAATTGTGTGCAAAATTCCACAATCTGTGCAAAATAACAATATGTGCAAATAACAATATGTGCAAATAACAATATTGAAATGGTGCAAAATCCACAATCTGTGCAAAATAGCTATATTAGGACAAAAATATAGCAAAAATTGTGCAACACTACATGTGCAAAAAACTGAAATTAACTGTGCAAATATTAACAAAAATAGATTGCACCTGGCATTGTGCAAAAAGCAAATGATGGTGAACCCAAAGATGCAGCAAAAAAAATATTTTTTTAAATCAATGGTGTCCACGGTGATCCAAAAAAGTGCCCAAAAAAGGAATGAATAAAGAATCTTGAAGAAAAGTACAGAAATCCAAAAAATGGTGAAAGATCAGGGTCCCATACACAGTGCAATGTAATGCAATCCAATTGTGACAAACACTCTCCAGTGTATATAATGAATAGTGTTTCCCCCAGCCTCTCACCTTAATGTGAAAAAAAAACAGGCTCACAAATTAAAGCACCGGCTGATCCGTAGGTCTCTATTATGGAACTGGTCAAAGTGTCAAGACAAGCTATGTTTTGGGAATTAGGCATACGAAGGAAAGTAAGAAGAAAAAATTGAGTTTCAAATCATCGGCCACTGGCAGAGAATATCAGATAAAAGATTTTATATCATGTAGAACGGAATGGGTGGTGTACCGCTTAGAATGTTCCTGTCAGATCCAGTATGTTGGGAGAACTAAAAGGGAACTCTGGAAGAGATTAAGGGAGCATACTCAAAACATAAAGAATGGATTCCCAAAACATAGCTTGTCTAGACACTTTGACCAGTTCCATAATAGAGACCCCTCCTCATTGATGGTATGGGGGATAGAAAATATAAACCCCACTGGAGGGGTGATAATAAAGTCATAAAACTAAGTCAGTCAGAATCTCGCTGGATACATGAGCTTCGCACATTATCACCATTAGGACACAATGTAGAACTCGACTTAAATTGTTTTATTTCAAATTATTGACCAATGATCTATGTTTACATTTAGTATGCATTGTCTTCCCCTTTTATAATTAGAAAGTTCCTTCTTATTACTCTCTTATTGCTTGAAGTTTTTATTATTTTTTATGTAGAATTATTTGTAGATTTTATTCTTAATCGTGGATTTTAATATTGTAATTTTTTATTACTGGACATTAATCTGAGTCTGGATTCAATGATTCACCTTCAAGAGTGCCATTTTCTGAGATGTCCACTAGATGGCAGGGTAGAGTGATCAGCAGCCCTATATGTACAGTGGTGTGAAAAAGTGTTTGACCCCTTCCTCATTTCCTGTTCCTTTGCATGTTTGTCACACTTAAGTGTTTCGGAACATCAAACCAATTTAAACAATAGTCAAGGACAACACAAGTAAACACAAAATGCAATTTGTAAATGAAGGTGTTTATTATTAAAGGTGAAAAAAAATCCAAACCATCATGGCCCTGTGTGAAAAAGTGATTGCCCCCCTTGTTAAAACATACTATAACTGTGGTTGTCCACACCTGAGTTCAATTTCTCTAGCCACACCCAGGCTGATTATTGCCACACCTGTTCACAATCAAGGCATCACTTAAATAGGAGCTGCTTGACACAGTAAGGTCCACCAGAAGATCCTTAAAAGCTACACATCATGCCGAGACCCAAAGAAATTCAGGAACAATTGAGAAAGAAAGTAATTGAGATCTATCAGTCTGGAAAGGGTTATAAAGCCATTTCCAAAGCTTTGGGAATCCAGCGAACCACAGTGAGAGCCATTATCCACAAATGGCGAAGACATGGAACAGTGGTGAACCTTCCCAGGAGTGGCCAGCCGCCCAAAATTACCCCAAGAGCGCAGCGACGACTCATCCAAGAGGTCACAAAAGACCCCACAACAACGTCCAAGGAACTGCAGGCCTCACTTGCCTCAGTTAAGGTCAGCGTTCATGCCTCCACCATCAGGAAAAGACTGGGCAAAAATGGCCTGCATGGCAGAGTTCCAAGGAGAAAACCACTGCTGAGCAAAAAGAACATCAAAACTCGTCTCAATTTCTCCACAACACATCTGGATGATCCCCAAGACTTTTGGGACAACATTCTGTGGACAGATGAGACAAAAGTGGAACTCTTTGGAAGGTGTGTGTCCAAGTATATCTGGCGTAGAAGGAACACTGCATTTCAGAAAAAGAACATTATACCAACAGTAAAATATGGTGGTGGTAGTGTGATGGTCTGGGGCTGTTTTGCTGCTTCAGGACCTGGAAGACTTGCCGTGATAAAAGGAACTATGAATTCTGCTGTCTACCAAGAGATCCTGAAGGAGAATGTCTGACCATCTGTTCGTGTACTCAAGCTGAAACGAACTTGGGTTCTGCAGCAGGACAATGATCCTAAACACACCAGCAAGTCCACCACCGAATGGCTGAAGAAAAAAAAAATGAAGACTTTGGAGTGGCCTAGCCAAATTCCTGACCTGAATCCTATTGAGATGTTGTGGTATGACCTTAAAAAGGCCGTTCATGCTCGAAAACCCTCTAATGTAACTGAATTAGGACAATTCTGCAAAGATGAGTGGGCCAAAATTCCTCCAGGACGCTGTAAAAGCCTCATTGCACGTTATCGCAAACGCTTGGTTGCAGTTGTTGCTGCTAAGGGTGGCCCAACCAGTTATTAGGTTTAGGGGGCAATCACTTTTTCACACAGGGCCATGATGGTTTGGATTTTTTTTCACCTTTAATAATAAACACCTTCATTTACAAATTGCATTTTGTGTTTACTTGTGTTGTCCTTGACTATTGTTTAAATTGGTTTGATGTTCCGAAACACTTAAGCGTGACAAACATGCAAAGGAACAGGAAATGAGGAAGGGGGCAAACACTTTTTCACACCACTGTATTTATTGTCTGTTTCATATATTTTTTTGTATAGAAGAGCAATTATGTTTTTTGACCACTAGATGACGCTGCGTTATGAACTAACATGGTCGGAAACATATCTTTTAAACTTTTTGTATATTATCTTGTATATTTTTTAGTATGAGTATTCTATGTCAATTCATAAATTTATTAAAGACTGGACGAATTTTTAGGAATATGCGGGTTTCTATGACAACCGCTGTGCTATAACAGTCACCACCGGGCACTGTACTCTATATCTTTGAGAAAGTCACGTGATCAGTGACGCAACGTGTCATGGAAGAGAGTCGGGTGGCGTTCGTTTTCCGATCACGGCCGGGATCGGTAACACTATTCATTGCATGCTGTTGTTTTATCATCTAATTGTAAGTGTTTTACCTTATATTAAACTGTCAGATTGAAATACTACACTATGGAGTCCTTCCTCTCCTTTCTCTAAAATATTTGTCTGAGTGCGTGGAATGCTCTGGATAGACTTGACGGAGGATAGAGACCCACAGGAGCCGTGCTATCAGGGGGAGCCTGTGAATGGATCAGCCAGTGCTTTGATTTGTAAGGCTGTTTTTTTTCACATTGAGGTGAGAGGCTGGGGGAAACACTATTCATTATATACACTGGAGAGTGTTTGGACGGGGCTACTCAAGGAGTTGATGAACTGTATTGCATATTGGAAAGAGATTGTCACAATTGGATAGCATTCATTTGCACTGTGTATGGGATCCTGATCTTTCACAATTTTTTGGATTTCTGTAATTTTCTTCAAGATTCTTTATTCATTGCTTTTTTGAGCATTTTTTGGATCACTGTGGACACCACTGATTTTATAAACAATTTTTTTGCTGCATCTTTGGGTTCACCATCGTTTGCTTTTTGCACAATGCCAGGTGCAATCTATTTTTGTTAATATTTGCACAGTTAATTTCATTTTTTTTCACATGTAGTGTTACACAATTTTTGCTATATTTTTGTCCTAATATTGCTATTTTGCACAGATTGTGGATTTTGCACCATTTCAATATTGTTATTTGCACATATTGTTATTTTGAACAGATTGTGGAATTTTGCACATAATTCTTGCTTATTTGCACAGATTGCTTTGCACTTTAGATTTTTATTATATTTGAGGATCTTAGTTATTTTCATTGCATGAGTTATCATTATACATTTGGTTGAAGGACAGTTATTCAAGAATTGTTATAGCATTGGTTTGCTAATCTCTGGCTATACATTTTTTTAATGAAGAAATTAACATAAGGACGCTTTATTTCTTTGGATATAGTCTCCAAAGGATTTATATATATTTTTTCCAACCAGCTTAAAATAGTTTTACTACCATTTTGAGTAAGCGCCACATTACCATTTTTTACTTTCTATTATTGTCCGGTATGTGAACACTCTTTTGTTGGCTGCTACATTGTTAGGTCTCTTTCATATTATTAGGTCCTTTATATTATTTTATCTTTTCCCTTGTGGCTTGCGCATTAGTTCCCCCTACTTTGCATATTCTGTTAATGCACATGATAACTACTGCATCTCTGTGAATTGTTTATAACTACATCCCTGAAGTTCAGATTTGGGCACTGAAAACCAAGACTTTAAAAGGTAGAACAAGGTGTCCCTGCAAGCCATCTATCCCGTTACTACAGTATATGTAAATCATACTCGAACTGTCACATGCCAGAGTTTACTAGAGCACCCTCAGTGTACACAGATCTGAAATATCTGAAGTATACCATTGGCTATATTATTAGAGAACTGGTCTCTCTGTTCATATGCACTGTGCTGCTGTAGTAGAAAAAATGCAGTCTGAACAATCCAGAGTGTGACTATTATTACAGTCTATGTAAACGAGAAAACATCAGTTTGAAGTTAAACACAGAATTCTGTATTTAGGTTTTATAACTTTCTTTAAATATAATGGGATAAACTTGTATATGCTGTTATTTTTTTTTTCAAAATAAAATCACAAAGCTGTTCATTGGTTTAGGTACACTAGAAATACACAATATGTTTAACACGTTAGAGATTCTTGATAAATTAACGTATGTATAGGAAGTTTATACTGTATATATGCTAAACCAACTATTATATTATCAACTAATGTTGACTCTTCTATCTCAGAGAAGGAAAAAGCCAGTATGAAAGAGCTTTTGGAGTCTCTTCAAAGGACTTGTTTGAATCGATTTACAGGTAATGTGGTTATCAGAATTTGAATCAAGTAACAATCTCACACTTCAATGCAGAATATTGTCCTTCAAATAAAGCTATTGTGTCAAACTCAGACTGCATTCATTTACACAACTTTTCAAGGTTCTATGAATGTGGTTTTGAGATGTCTTCTTATGTAAATGTGCAATTTGAATTTTAAAGCAATCCAAAGACATGCAGGTAGGTTAATTGGCTTCTGTCCAAAAATTGGCCCTAGTATATGAATGGGGACCTTGTATTGTGGGCTCCTTGAGGGTAGGGACTGATGTGAGTGTGCAATGTACAGGGATAGGGACACTTCCTCAGGTTGAACTGGATGGACTGGTGTCTTTATTCAACCTTACTAACTATGAAACTATGAAACTATGAATATACGTGTTTGGGGAATCTTTTAATAACACAAGTAAGCGGAGCATTTTGAATCTCCAAGTGCAGACTTTGTAAACTGTTCAGACACTTTGTCCCAACAGAAGTAAGGTGGGGGAGGTAGTGTCAATTCACAATCAACAATCAACAATCGCTAACATTTAGGTCACATATTAGTCCAAGGGCAGTGAAATTTAACCTCCCTGGATATATGAAGAAAAAGGAGATACTCCCTAAAATGGGATTTTATCAGCAACAACGCTACCAAAATTGAGTAAAAACAAATATTTATTGGTACATATAAAAAGATCAATCACACATGTGATGATCTTATAAAAACAAAGCAACTATGAATTCGATCCTTTACCCCTATTGTATGTGTTCAAATTACTATTTCTTTGTTGTCGTGTCTGTGTGTTTTTTTGCTGCCAGCTATATGCTTTGCCTTCACGGAATGCCGTTTTGTCCCTCCAGAATTTTCTCTCTTTAGTTGTTATAAGCTCTCTAACCATAAGCTCTCTAACCATAAGCTCTCTAACCATTTGGTCTATATGAGTTTTGATTGCCTCTTCCTGTTCTCTAAAATTAGGTAGTTCCTTGAATGGTTCCAGTTTGGCATAAATGATATAAATATCCTTTTCCAATGAGGTGATCCTTTTTTGATATTCTTTTGTTATTAATAGTTTCATCATCACCTTCGTACTGTGTTATTCTCCCAACTTTTTTTGAAAATCATGTCAGTATTTTCAAGAGTGGAAAAAAATCAGTTTTCTTAATACAAAGAGATTGATATCCTCTTGGATAAAATGCTCAAAGCTCTCTATGTGCCAAAACATGGAAAACTTCCTTTCTACTAATATTCAAATTTGAAAGCCCTTTCTGACTCCTGTGCTTCCGTTTTTGCAATGTTCTTTGTATTTCACCATAAGGGTGTCAAATTCTTTGCCCCTAAACATGGTATAGTCTCAGACCCTAAAATAGCCAACTGAATCTAGTCACAACAAATACAAAATGTAAATATTCTCAAAATTAACGTACTTCTGAGATGGTGGAAATGGAGAAAGCGGGGGGATGGGTATTTGCTACCCGTGAATAGATATAGATGTTTCCACCATGTCAGAAAGTGGTAAGTGGTTGCCACATCCCTGGATATATGGAGAAAAAGGAAATACCCCCTAAAATAGGATTTTAACGGCAACAACACTACCAAAATAAAAGCATCAATCACACATGTGATGATCTTGTAAAAACAAAGCAAGAACAAATGATAGAATCATTGCAGGCATACAATACTGTATAATATTACTCTCCAATGTCCGAAAACACTCTTCGATACCGGATGCATTTCATGTTCAAGCCTTTCATCAGGGATACTTAATAGAATGTAGGTTCAAATACTTGTCTAATGACTAAGAAAGAAAAAAAAGCACAATAACGCACAATAACGTTGTGACATAAGCATACAGTGGCAAGTATATTCCACTATTTGCGGTCTCTGACCAGTCACTGTGGGGACCTATATAACAGATCTCCATTGACGCCATCTCCTGCAGCGATGTTTTTTGATTTATGTTTGAACAACCTAGCAGAACATTGCAGTATTTGTCTCATCCTATTTTGGTAGGTGTCCGATTAGCATGGTTTTTGTCCATACCTGATATACTTGCTACTGTATGCTTATGTCAGAATGTTTTTGTGCTTTTTTCTTTCTTACTCATTAGACAAATATTTGAACCTACATTCTCCTATTAAAGCGGAGTTCCACAAAAAAATGGAACTTCCACTTTTCTGGTTCCTCCCCCATATGGTGTCACATTTGGCACCTTTCAGGGGGGAGGGGGGAGCAGATACCCGCCTAATCCAGGTATTTTGCTCCCACTTCCAACATAGATACCTGAGCCACCCGTGGGTATCTACGCCACTTCCCGCCCGCCCCGCTGTATTCTGGGAGACACACGGGTCCCAGAAAACAGAAGGGACCAGTGGGATAGTGCAGCGCGAGTCGCGCATATCTTTTGGCAATTCAGATGGTGAGATCTTCACACTCCACTTTTGGATTTCACACAATTTACAATTAATAAGATGTCCTTTTCTGTCCTTTTCCGTATATTGTTTATTACAGAACACAGCTCCTCGTGGGCTCTGAAGGTAAGTGTAAATAATTGTCCTCCTACATTCACTAGACCCCAAGCTCAAGATGATGCTTAGGCTGACACTAATCCACTTCTTACCCTAAGGTCCGGTTCACACTGAGGCAGCACGACTTCCATCGCAACTGCCTCAGGCGACCTGGACACGACCGCTGCGGCGACTTTAAAAATGACTTCTGTATAGAAGTCAATGCAAGTCGCCTCAAGTCGCCCCCAAAGTCGTACAGGAACCTTTTTTTCGCTCCGATTAGAACGGTTCCATTGTATAGAACGGGACGCCACAAGTCATCCCAGTGTAAACCGACCCTGAATGTAACCAAGCCCTTAAATGTAACCAAACCTCTAAATTATCTCCTAACACCTTAATTATCTCTTACCCTAACCTTGAAACCTTTTTTTTGCAATATTCACCTACAATACAGAGATTTTTCTCAAAGACCTTTTATTTCTGCCACTATCATCCCCAGCATCATCCAACCAATGACCTCTGAGCCCAGATATTCCTGGACTTACCGGACAGTGAAATGAGAAAAAGCATAGTGATGAGCTCTCTGCTTTCTCTTCCTCTAAATAAATGAACTGTTTGGCTTCTTGTTCTGTCTTTTCCTCTTATGCCGCGCACACACAAACAGACTTTCCGGCAGACTAGGTCTGACGGTCTTCCCGACGGACTTTCGACGGAGTTACAACGGACTTCCGAATGAACGGACTTGCCCACACACGGACTAAAGTCCATTCATATTGAACGTGACTCCAGGTACTAGAAAAGGAAGTCAATCTTGCTGCTTTTATCGGTGAGATTAACACCTTGTGAGCCCCGTCGCGGGAGCCGGCTCCTGGTATGGATTTTAAGGGGAACCCCTATGCCGAAAAAATGGCGTGGGGGTCCCCCCAAAGTCCATACCAGACCCTTATCTGAGCACGCAGCCCGGCCGGTCAGGAAAGGGGGTGGGGACTAGCTTATTGGAATCCGGGAGCCCCCTTTAATAAGGGGGCCCCCAGATCCCAGCCCCCCACCCTATGTGAGTAAGTATGGGGTACTTCCGTGCTTTCCGGTTCTTCTCCTGCTCTCCGGCCTCTTCTCCCGGTCTCCGGTTCTTCTCTGGCCTCTTCTTCCAGCTCTTTTACTAGTGTTGGCCTGGTCTTTTCCTTCATCGTCTTCTTCTTCCCTCTTCTGTTCTTCCGATGTTGACACAACGCTCTCTCCCGCTGTAATGCTGTGTACACGGTGCACAGCGACTTATATAGGTATGGGGCGGGGTCACCGGGTGATGTCACCCGGGGACCCCGCCACTTATGACGGCACAGTCCCAGCATGCTCGGGACCCTGCCCGCAAGGTGAAGACCGGGCCAACGCTAGTAAATGAGCTGAAAGAAGATAGCGGAGGAGCCCGGCAGAAGAGGCCAGAGAGCGCGGAGAAGAACCCGAGACCGGGAGTAGAGGCCGGAGAGCGGGAGAAGAACCGGAAAGCGTGGAGAAGTCAGAAGAGACCCCCGAAGTCTGAAGAAGAACCCTGGAGCTGCCTAACAAATTACTTTAAAAACCTGTCTAGTGTGTTTTTTTTTTTATTGACACTTTTTTTCCCCAGGTGAATGGGTAGGGGTACACTGTACCCCATACTTATTCACATAGGGTGGGGGGCCGGGATCTGGGGGCCCCCTTATTAAAGGGGGCTCCCGGATTCCGATAAGCCCCCTGCCCGCAGACCCTGACAACCAACGGCCAGGGTTGTCGGGAAGAGGCCCTTGTCCTCATCAACATGGGGACAAGGTGCTTTGGGGTGGGGGGGGGGCAAACATGAATAATCAAAAGTGCTAATTTTAAAGGCTTATATGCAAGTTATTGTCATAAAAAGTGTTTGGGGACCTGGGTCCTGTCCCAGGGGACATGTATCAATGCAGAAAAAAGTTTTAAAAACGCTTGTTTTTTTCGGGAGCAGTGATTTTAATAATGCTTAAAGTGAAACAATAAAAGTGTAATATTCCTTTAAATTTTGTACCTGGGGGGTGCCTATAGTATGCCTGTAAGGTGGCGTATGTTTCCCATGTTTAGAACAGTCCGAGAGCAAAATTACATTTCTAAAGGAAAAAAAGTCATTTAAAACTACTCGCGGCTATAATGAACTGTCGGTCCCGGCAATACAGATAAACAAAGTCATTGAAAAAAACATCATGGGGTCCCCCTGTCCATTACCAGTCCCTTTGGGTCTGGTATGAATGAATATTAAGAGGGACTCCCACGCAATTTCTTTTTTTACATTTTGGTTCGGGGTTCCCCTTAATATTCATACCAGACCCAAAGGGACTGGTAATGGACTGGGGGGATCCCATGATGTTTTTTTTCAATTACTTCTTTTATCTGTATTGCCGGGACCGACAATTCATTATAGCCTTCAGGTCTGGTATGGATTTTAATCACTTTCAGACCGGACCATTTTGCTGGCTTAAGACCAGACCACTTTTTGCGTTTCGGCCCTGCTTCGGTTTAACTGACAATTACACGGTTGTGCAACGTGGCTGCAAAACAAAATTGACGTCCTTTTTTTTCCACAAATAGAGCTTTCTTTTGGTGGTATTTGATCACCTCTGCGGTTTTTATTTTTTGCGCTATAAATAAAAAAAGAGCGACAATTTTGAAAAAAAAACACATTATTTTTTACTTTTTGCTATAATAAATATCCTCAAAAAATATATAAAAACATTAATTTTTCCTCAGTTTAGGCCGATACGTATTCTTCTGCATATTTTTGGTAAAAAAAATCGCAATAAGCGATTATTGATTGGTTTGCGCAAAAGTTATAGCGCTTACAAAATAGGGGATAGTTTTATGGCATTTTTATTAATATTTTTTTTTTTTTTACTAGAATCGGCGGCGATCAGCGATTTTTATTGTAAATGCGACATTATGGCGGACACATCGAACATTTTTGACACATTTTTTGACCATTGTCATTTATACAGCAATCAGTGCTATACAAATGCACTGATTCCTGTGTAAATGACACTGGCAGTGAAGGGGTTAACCAGGAGGTGGCAGTGTAGGGTTAAGTGTGTCCTAGGGGCGTGTTGCTAACTGTGGGGGGCGTGGCTGTGTTTTACAGATCACTGATCTCTGCTCCAATCACAGGGAGCAGAGATCAGTGTCACTTGTTGCTAGGCAGAACAGGGAGATGCTTGTTTACTTTCATCCTCCCCGTGAGAGGATCGCGGGTATCCCCGTGGCAATCAAGTCCGCGGGACCCGCGATGGAACTCATGGAGGTCCCGACCGGCGGCGCGCACGCGATGGCACGGCTGCAAATTCAAAGGGACGTATCTGTACGCCCTTATGCCTGTCCGTGCCATTCTGCCAACGTACATCCCTATGGCTTTCCCGGGGCGTCAGAGGGGGCGGGGCCACCCATTTACGTAACCGGAGCAAGAGAAGAAGACTTTGTGGGACATTTTTATTTTATTTTTTAATAAAGGACTTGTCCCAAGCCGTGTCTTGTAATTTTTACCATTTTGACACTTTTTTTTGTGAAATGGTGGAGGTACATTTGTACACCGTTACCATTTCACACTGGGGGGGAGGCCAGGATCTGGGGGTCCCCTTGTTAAAGGGGGATCCAGATTCCGATAAGCCCCCCGCCCGCAGACCCCCACAACCACCGGGCAAGGGCTGTGGAGATGAAGCCCTTGTCCCCATCAACTACCCCAAAGCACCCTCCCCATGTTGAGGGCATGTGGCCTGGTACGGTTGAGGGGGGGCTGGTAATGCACTGGGGGGATCCTATGACGTTTTTTTCAATGACTTCTTTTATATGTATTTCCGGGACCGACAATTCATTATAGCCGCGAGTTATAACCAGTTCCCGACCAGCGCACGCTGATGTACGTCGGCAGAATGGCACGGCTGCGCTAATGGGCGTACCTGTATGTCCGTTTTGAATTTGCCACGTGCCATTGCGTGTGCGCCATCGGTGGCGCGCGCACCGGCCGAGAGCTCCTTGAGTCAGGGTCGCGGGTCCCGCGGACTCGATGTCCGCGAGGATACCCGTGATCGTCTCATGGAGAGGAAGAACAGGGAGATGCTATTGTAAACAAACATCTCCCCATTCTGCCTAGTGACAGTGTCACTGATCATAGCTCCCTGTGATGGGCAGCTATGATCAGTGATGTGTCACAGCTAGCCCATCCCCCCTACAGTTAGAAACACTCCCCAGGACACACTTAATCCCTACAGTGCCACCTAGTGTTAACCCCTTCACTGCCAGTCACATTTACACACTAATCAGTGCAATTTTAATCGCACTGATCGCTGTATAAATGTGGTCCCAAAATCACACCAAAATTGTCCGAAATGTTCGCCATAATGTCGCAGTTACGATAAAAATCGCTGATCGCCGCCATTACTAAATAAAAAAAAATATTAATAAAAATGGCATAAAACCATCCCCTATTTTGTAGACGCTATAACTTTTGTGCAAACCAATCAAACGCTTATTGCTTTTTTTTTTTTTTTTTTTACCAAAAACATATAGAAGAATACATATCGGCCTAAACTGAGGAAAAAAACGTTTTTTTTTATATATTTTTGGGGGATATTTATTATAGCAAAAAACTAAAAATAATGCGGTTTTTTTTTTAAATTGTCGCTCTTTTTTTGTTTATAGTGCAAAAAATAAAAACCGCAGAGGCGATCAAATACCACCAAAAGAATGCTCTATTTGTGGGAAAAAAAAGTCGTCAATTTTGTTTGGGAGCCACGTCACATTACCGCATAGTTGTCAGTTAAAGCAAAAAGTGCTCTGGCCTCATGGTCCGGGGATTAAGTGGTTAAATTACTTTTTTTCCTTTAGAAATTTCATTTTGCTCTCTGACTGTTCTTAACATGGGAAACATGTGCCACTTTACAGGCATACTATAGACATCCCCCAGGTATGAAATTTAAAGGAATATTACACTTTTGATTTCTCCCATAGACTTTTAAAGGGTGTTCCGCGGCTTTCGAATTTGACGCGAACACCCCAAATTGTTCGCTATTCGGCGAACACCCAATGTTCGAGTCGAACTTACGTTCGACTCGAACATTGGGTTCATCCCTAGTTTAGCAATAGGCTTACCCAGTTTTACGTGTAGGAACAATGTACTAACTAGAGGACATGTGATGTACAGGTTGATGTAAAACATATATATGTATTGGAACAATATTGTATTGAGTGTTTTGAAGAGTAGATCTTTTGTAATTAAAGTAAAGAATAAAGACAACTTTTTTTTTAACAATATGTATGGTTAAGTATAGTTCCTTTAATGTTCCCAATGGTCTGTTCCTCCTGTCATGTTGGTTTTCCAATTTAGTTTTTACTATAGATAAAAGATGGAAGTGAAATTGAAATTAAACTAGTGAAGTATTATTAGAATTCTATGACAATAGGTCTATTTAGTTTAAATTGGCTTTGCATCAGAGTCCTTGATATGCAGACTTTACAAGGGGTGGATGCTGAGTGTGATAAAGATCCCACCTTTCAGTCCGTGAAAGGGCTCAGTCACTTAGGCTCCAGATAATGTCCATGCAGAAAACCTTTGGCCAGGCTATTGGCATTCAAGTGTTATATTCCTAATAAGCATTGGCCTTGGTAATTGTGGGCACTGTTGAAAAATTCATCCTCAAAGGAAGCACTGGAGTCATCTACATCAAGTCTCTCATCTTACCCTAGTTGATCCTCCCTCCCAGAGCACCTGCTCTGTGTTTAAATTAGAGATTAGAAGGCTGGAAAAAACTAAGATATCCAAGGAACCGAGTCCTATGTCACCAGTAATAGGCACACCAGATTTCGGGCCAGGAATTTTAGACCATAGATTTGCCAATTTAAGACAAAGAGGGATAAGTAGGATTATACATTTCTCAAGGGAGGGTAGATTAATGACAAGAGGGGAGATAGAAAATGAATTCACCCCAGAGTTGGACTATTTCAGGGCAATGCAACTAGGATCCTATATCCGCTCTAAAAATAGGATGTACCCAGAAATTCGGGGGTTGTCAAGATTTGAGCAGATATGTTTAGATGGTGAAAATCTGCGACACTCCCTGTCATATTTTTATGAAGTAATTATAGGCTCAGAGGCCCCGGAAAATCTAGGCTTTATACAAGCCTGGGAAAAAGAACTGAAGGTTTTGTTTTCCCAAACGCAAAAGGAAAACATTCTTAGAGCGGTCCATAAAACGTCAATAGCATGTAGATACCAGGAAGGGGGATATAAGATCCTTACTAGATGGTACAAAACTCCAAGTATGTTACATGGCATATTCCCGCAGGTACCAAATGTCTGTTGGCGGTGTGGGGAAGCCGAGGGTACGATGCTGCATATTTTTTGGGAATGTGGGAAAATTAGAGAATTTTGGAGAATGATAGAGGAAGCAATAAGCAGTATTACAGGTGTGTCTCTTGGGGAAAACCCAGCAGCATTTCTATTAAATGATGTCCCTATGTCGGTTGATAAATATAAAAGATCCTTATTGAAGCACCTTCTCACGGCGACGAGAGCCTGTATCCCGGCCTTATGGAAAAGGGAGGCTCCTCCCACGGGGGCTCAGTGGTGGGCAAGAGTTAGAGAGATTCAACAGATGGAAAATTTGACTCTGGCAATGAAAGAGCAAGAAGAGAAATACTGGGACACATGGGATTTTCTCATACAAAAAGAGAGAAGAAGAGAGCTAGGTTGTATCTAGTTGGGGATGGGGGGGGAGGAGGGGCAACAGGAGAGACATAACATTTTTTTTTTTTTCTTTTATTTATATGTTTATTTATTTATTACTTTTTTCTTTTTTTCTTTTTTTTTTCTTCTTATTTGATTACTTATTTATTTATTTATTTATTTATTTTCTTTTCTCCTTTGGGGGGGGGGGGGGGGAGCGAAGAAGAAGAGGAATTTGCTAGGAGGTTAATGATGTAATGTTTAAATAATATGAGTTATAGAAAATGATTGTAAACAGAGCAAATGTTATACAGCAAGGATTAATGTATGCATGAAGTGTAATGTATGAAGAAAAGAGAAAATGTAAAATAAAGAGTTAAAAAAAAAAAAAAAAAAGAAGGCTGGAAGGCAACAAATGTAATTATTAGAGGGGCAACTGAGTGTACCAAGCCATTATTAGGGGAACTTCAGGGTTTCTGTTGTGCCTACAGAGGTCAGTGACAACTTGTTTGTAAGCTCATTTACTGCTTGTTAAGAGTATGTTCACTTTAAACTGGACACATGATTAAAACGTATAAGCAATGCTCCAGTGAACATTGCCTTTTAAATATATCCAGAGATATAAATATCCAATGTTGTATGCAAATAACCCCAAAAAGTTAAACTTAGCCCTGTCCTCTACTGGCTACTGAGCTTGCCGGTTGATTAATGATGTCACCTATCTCATTATGTCTCTCAAAAGGAGGCTTGAGAACTGGAAGGGGTTGAGGCCAAACTTCACTTTAAAATTTTGCTGCCTATATATTTGGTGCCCTTATCATTTTGATATGCAGTATTATTGAATAGTGAAAATATGTTTTGTATATGCATTTTTTCATCATATTGAGTCTAGATTGCCCTGGTTTGTGGCAGGTCAACTTAAGTAAAATACTGTATAGTGTGCAAAAATAGCCAACAGTTAAAATAAATAATGTATCTCCTATTAAAATGTATTTATAGCTACATGTTTTGTAGTATCAACATAGTTTCAATATGCCTTACTCCATTAAGAAATTGAAAGGACATTGATGATATATATGCAAAGTGCAGTAATCCATAGCAACTACAGCAACCAATTAAAAATTATATTCTGGTGACCTGGCTACAATTAGCCCTATTTTTGGGTCACTATACTTGACATGCTATTGGCAGCAACTATCTGCACCTTTTCTGTGGTAAAAATGTATGCTTTAATTTAATATCAATTAGGTCAGAAGAGGAGAAGGTGGCTTTCATGTATTATATGGACTGCGTATGGAATATGTTTGGAAAGGAAGTGATCCAGGCGTTTGACCTTTCTGAGTTCCACACCATCTGTGATCTTGGAGGTAACATTAAGATTCTGATTTATAATTGTTGATATAGAGATTCTGCAACACAAATAAGCAGAAAAAGAGCCACAATTTGAATAGTCTGAGCCAAATCTACCAAATGTAGGTTACAAGACACATGACAGCAGTCAGCCCTGAATTTTTTTTTTCTTTTTTCTTCCTTAAACTGAAGTTTACTTTACTTGAGTAGCAGCCTGTATTACTCCTTCATTACAAGGCCATCTTTCAGTTTCTAGTGCTATGGTAGTTTGACAATTACTCAGTCATGCAACACTGTAACCCAAATTAATTTTTCTATAATTTTTTGAGACAGCTAGAGCTTTCTTTTGGTGGTATTTACCAACCCATTGTTTTTTTTTTACTATATCAAGAAAAAATAAAAAATAAACATTTCCTTAATTTGTGTTATAAATCATATCAAATAAAAATGCCAGAATGGACCAAGATTCCCCAAACGGACCATTTTTTGGAAGTCGACACTACAAGGTGATCAAATTTTTTCAAATTTTTTTGTGCATGACTCCTGGCACAGTGGTCTTGAGTGGACTGTTGCTGACATCATCAAGCCCAGGGCTGGCTCCATAGAATTGAAACAGTCCACCACTGGACAGTGGGGTAGTGCCGTTTTCTGTAGGAACAAAGGATCAGAGGAGTATAAGCTTTCTCCTCACCCCTAGACAAAACAAGCAGTTGACCCGTGCAGGGCAAGCACGGCCCCACTGCATGGAAACATTTGCGCACAGCCAGAAGCCAGTAGCTATAGCAGTAGAAAGGTTTGCATAGTAACTAGCCAGAGAAGTATACAAGCAGGTCCCCCTGGCAGGTGACGCAGACTCATCCAAGGTGTGGATTCTCAGCACTAACTGGTCTTCACCTGAGCACCTGATGGTGGAGATTGGTTTTGCAGCCTGATAGTGCCAGGATGCAGTCCTCAGGATCGCCTCACCAGGAGGGGAGCAAGCCAGGGTCTTGTAACACATGAAAGAAAAAGCCAATAGTCTATAACGAGTGTTTGCAGGTTGGGATGGAGTGGAAGAGTAGTCAATTAACAAGCCAAAGATCAATAATAAGTGGTACCAAAGACATGGACAGCAGCAAGAGCACAATGAGCAAGATATTGGCTGGAAAAGAGCACAATAATTTGGTAAACAGGATGTACAGAAAGATAGATTGAATAGGAAGTTTTTAGGAGGAGCAAGGAGTTTAGGATTCACCAGAAACAAGATATGAAGTACGGTTGTCCAAGGGATCAAGCAGGGAGCTGTCCAGCATTTCAAGTGGCACAGTAAGAAGAGCCACCGCCAACAGAGGTCATGGGTTCAGATCCGGATCCTGATAGGAGGATACTTGAGGTGAAGGGTTCACATACAGCTCATATCCTAAACCTGAGAGGATTTAAACAGTTAAAAACAATGATCCTAAGGTCACTGCCCCTCACCAATAATCTGCTGCTGCCTGTGATCTGTAACTAATGAATGATTAATTAATCATTTCCTCCTTCTTCCCCTTCTTCAGTTGTGAGTGGAAGGAGCGGGCTCTACCATGTAAACAGTAGTACTGTTTACATTTGTGATTGCTGTGATTGCTCGTCATAGTGATTACAAGGTACAGAGCAGCTAAGATTAGCTCTGTACAGTGGCTCAGATCATAGCCCATAATGGGTACCCTGGCCGCCCAAGGGGGATTTTGAATTGTCTGTTAATAAGTGGCACTGCAGAAATAAACATACACAACTCACTATTTATAAACATATGATGACAGTGAACTTGTTTAACCACTTGCTTACAGGGCACTTAAACACCCTTCCTGCCCAGACCAATTTTCAGCTTTCGGTGCTCTCACACTTTGAATGACAATTACTCAGTCATGCAACACTGTACCCTAATTAATTTTTTGTCCTTTTTTTCCCACAAATAGAGCTTTATTTTGGTGGTATTTGATCACCTCTGGGTTTTTTATTTGTTGCGCTATAAATTAAAAAAGACCGAATTAAAAAAAAAAAAAACACATTTCTCTTTGTTTCTGTGATAAAATTTAGGAAATTATAAATTTTTCTTCATAAATTTTGGCCACAATTTATACTGCCACATATCTTTGGTAAATATAACCCAAATTAGTGGATATTATTTGGTCTTCGTGAAAGTTAGAGAGTCTATAAACTGTGGTGCAAATTATACAAAATTGATCACACCTGATGTACTGGTGGCCTATCTCATTTCTTGTGACCCTAACAAGCCAGGAAAGTACAAATACCCCCCAAATTACCCCTTTTCCATTCCAAGGTATTTAGTAAGAGGCATGGTGAGGTTTTTGATGTTGTCATTTTTTCCCAAAATTTTTTGCAAAATGAATTTTTATTTTTATTTTTCCCCCACAAAATTGTCAATGTAATAGGTTATTTCTCTCACATGGCATGTGTATACCACAAATGACACCCCAAAATAAATTCTGCTACTCCTCCTGAGTATTACGATACCACATGTGTGGGACTTATTCACAGCCTGGCCACTTAGAGATGCCCAACATGCAGGGAGCGCCATCACATGTTCTAGGAGCATAAATTACACATCTAACTTGTTGACTACCTTTTACACTTTTGAAGGCCCTGGAGCACCAGGACAATGACACGTGACACTGACGTGGCACTGATGACAGATGGCACTGATACGTGGCACTGATGGCACGTGACACTGATGGGGCACTGATGACAGATGGCACTGATGACACCTGAACACTGATGACAGGTGGCACTAATATGTGGCACTGATGACAGATGGCACTAATATGTGGCACTGATATCGCGTGGCACTAATATGTGGCACTGATGAGAGATGGCACCAATACGTGGCACTGATGACACGTGACACTGATGACAGATGGCACTGATGACACGTGACACTGATGACAGATGGCACTTATACGTGGCATTGATGACAGGTGACACTGATAACAGATGGCACGTGACACTGACAGGTGGCACTGATGACAGATGGCACTAATATGTGGCACTGATGACAGGTGGCACTAATATGTGGCACTGATGACACGTGACACTGATATGGAACTGATGACAGATGGCACTATGTGGCACTGATGACACGTGGCACTGATGACAGATGGCACTGGGGACAGGTGGCACTGGCAGTAGTGTCAGTGGGGACAGATGGCAGTGGTGTCAGTGGGGACAGATGGCAGTGGTGTCAGTGGGGACAGATGGCACTTTTTTTTTTGTTCTACTCACGGCTGCTGCAGCCGTTTATCTCTCCCTCCTCACACGCTGTCCAGGGACGTCCTCCCGGCAGGGAGCGTCCACGCTGTAGCTGTCTTTCAGTGGATGTAAACCTGATTCATGAAATTTGAGCTGGGAACATATATCTGTAGTGTTTCCTTATCTATCTCCAAAGCACTAAGTCCTCTGTGTTTGTGCTGCTCCATTCTTCTGTTATCAGCATAACTTCTGACAAGTTCTCTGAGACAGGAGATAAAAGCAGCCTGGAATGTGTGTCATAGGAGGTTTCTATAAATAGATTAGCAGAGAGCTTGTCTTATAAAAGCACAGCTCACAAAGCATTTTCCTTCTTCTCTCAATGTGGGGGGGGGGGGGGGGGGTGCTTTTCCTCTAATTAGCCGTTACACAGAGTATGTCCGTTGAATGAGGAAGTGAAAATTCTTAACCGATGTAAGAATTCTAAAGAATATAGCAAGCTGAAAACAGTAGATATACATGTAAAACGTATGTAGGGAGATTTGTTTCATCTCTGTGTATCATCTGATTCTGTTCACTTCATCTGGGTATATGTGAGGGTTTACGTCCACTTTAAGAAAATTTTAAGTAAAAATCACAGAAAAGCAAGTTAAAAACATGTTTTCATTTTCATTTGCTGGCTAAATAATCTACTTCACACTGAATATATACTTTACTTTTAACTCTCATTTAACAACACAAATTTTGTTTAACAGGATGTTCGGGAGCTTTTGCAAGAATATTTCTATCCACAAATCAAGGGGCTACAGTTACTATAATGGACCTACCAATGGTGGTACAAACAGCTAAGAAATATTTTGTACCCGATAATGATCCACATATTTCTTTTCATGAAGGTATATTTTATTTTATCCTGTAATATGATATAAAAATGATAACAGAAAAACACATACATATACTGTATTTGATTAAAGCATCAACATTTTTTACACAATGTAAATTTTCAGGTTAGTGTTGTTTTAATTGTTGGTTATTTTATTAGCATCACAATAACAATCTTCACTAAATTTCATGTTCACAATGAATTAGCAAGGTTATTGATCATTCATCATAATTTTAACCTAGCTACAAATATAAACCAATTCAGTAAACAGCTGTTTTGCCCTGATTAGGTGATCCAAAAATGTCAACTTCATTTGAAGCAATAAAAATATATTATGGGTACAGTTCCTTCTCTTTGAATGATAATTCACAGAAAAAAACATATTGCCCTATCTTTCTTAGAACATCTCTTTCTGAGTAAAGGGCATGTTTTGGGAATGTAAAAATATACTTGGAAAACCCAACAGAACAGGATTATAATAGTTGAATACGCACACTGGAACAGGAAGAACAGGAACAGGAAGAATAATGATGATGAAAAAGTTAAATATTCAAAATGACATAGCAACTCCCTTGCAATGTTTTCTACATTTGCAAAACGATATTTATAGTTAAATAATAAAAAAAATATGAAATAACTACTTTGTAATTAATTCAAAATTAATATATAATTTTGCATAGAGTAATGCCGCGTACATACGAGCCGAATTTCCATCTGAAAAATCTTGGGTGGTTTTTGCGACGGAATTCCGCTCAAGCTTGGCTTGCATACACACGGTCACACAAAAGTTTGCTGAACTTTCGACCGTCAAGAACGCGTTGACGTACAACACTACGACGAGCCGAGAAAATTAAGTTTAATGCTTCCGAGCATGCGTCGAATTGTTTTCGAGTATGCGTAGGAAATTTGCGTGTCGGAATTGGTACAAACAATCAAAATTTCCGATCTGAACTTTTTCCGACCGAAAAATTGAGAAAATGCTCTCAATCTTTTGCTGGCTGGAATTCCGCCAGCAAAAGTCTGATGGAGCATACACATGGTCGCATTTTCGGACTAAAAGCTCTCATCGGACTTTTACTGGCAGAATTTCCGCTTGTGTGTACGGGGCATTAGAGAGAGTTGTAACTCCAGTTTTTTTCTGTGTTCTATTGGGGAGATATCCTTTTACTTCCTGCCCCATTGCCAAAACAGAAATGAGAGGAAATCCCTCTAAACTGAGGCCATCCCTGCTTGTCAGCAGAGTCACCAGAACTACTGTTCCCATTCGAAGATTTTGATTCACTTTCACTCTTAGTGATAACGATCATCAGGATAACCAGAAGGGGTGAATCTCCTTAACAAGGACAAATGCAGAAATAAAAACCTGACAGGAACATGAATCTCTTCCAACTCAAATGCAAAACTGAAAAAAAAAATGCCTTTAGTTATACTTTAAAGCTTAACTCCAGGCATACATTAAATAATTAACATCCCACCCCTGCCTTAGCTAATGAAGAATATATTGTTCATTTTGCTAGGGAGTGATCTAATACAGGGTAATATTTACCCTAATCCACAGTCTCATGGTTTTGTTTCCAGCTTGTTTCAGTTGCAACGATCAGTCCCTTGAAGCTGTTTCTCTCGCTGGTCCCCGAGAAGTCTTCTCACCACCCTGAGATTTGTAGATACCCAGCTAGAGCAAGATATGTTTCTGCCTCATTTGTCTCCCTGCTTAGAACCTGTTGAGACAAATTATTGCCCACATAGGGATTGTATTGTTTTCAATTAGATGGTAAACTCATAGATTTCTAAGAGTTCATTATTAGGGATGGGTAAACGGTTTAGCCCGAACATCAGCACCCAGCATGCACCAGTCTGTGATGTCCGAAGGGGGCAGTTCCACTGGGTGACATAGCTAGGTTGCCCCGCCCCTTACCTACTGTATATCACAAATGTCAAAGCGGAGAGGAGGCATTAGCCTTCAAACAAACCAGATTAAACCTGTCTAACTATTCACTTTTGGGGGTTCCGTTGCACACATTTCAAAATATATGTGGAAGCCGCAGTGCCCACTTCAAGGCTCCTCTATACTATGGTCCTAACTCTATACTCTCTAAGAGTCTGCAAGTTGGAGCATATACTGTCAGACTTGCCTGGAGGGAGCCCATTCCTTCTTAAAGCTGAAGGCATCTAATGTGCCTTTCCACACCTACAAGCACTATGCCCTCTCCCCATCAGGTTCCTATACATTTTATAAAAAAATCTGTCATAACCACCCCCAGGAAAAGGGGCTAATTTCATTCCTTTATACCTGCCTTTCCAGCACGACAGAAGATACTTAAGCCCCATACACACGGTCGGAAAATCCGACCACCAAATCAATCGGATTTGGTCCGACGGATTTAGTCCGACACTGGTGTTGCATACACACGGTCGGACAAAGTTGTCGGAAAATCCGATCATTCTGAACGTGGTGACGTTTGTTGCCTATGACGGGACTACGTAGAGGCTAGTAGCCAATAGCTTTGGTCTTGTAATGTGATCTGAGCATGCGTGGCACTTTGTCCGTCGGAATTCGCTACACACGATCGGAATTGGTGTGATCGGACTTTGTTGTCGGAAAATTTTTAGAGCAGGAGATACAACTTTGTCCGTCGGACAATCCGATGGAAAATGTCCGATGGTGCCTACACACGGTCGGAATTATCCACGGAAAGCGAATGGAATGTCAGGTGGCAGAACCTTAGGAAATGCTCTAAATCCCTTGCGATTAGGGACACAGTCCTTTAACCATTTACCAGATGATATTATACTCACTTAAAAATCCATGCTACCTATCCTCAGACTTTACCTCACTGTTTCCGTGGCTGCCCGCAACTGGGCTCTTATGTGCACATATTTTGGGAGTGTGAAGAGATCGCTTTGGTGTGGCAAGAGCTTTTCCACTTGTCCTCTCAGTTGACAGGTAAACAGAAAATCTTGACTAAAGCTGACTGCTTGTTGTTCTCTAACATTCCTGACCTTTCAAAACCAATGGAACAATTGACTTACACGCTCTGTGTTGCAATGCATTGGGTAATTGCCTACCACTCAGATATCTAATGTTCTCAGGTCATTGCTACAATGGATGCAATTATGTTGATGAAGAAAATATTTTACTCTATACAAGATTCTAAAAACCGATTAGATGCCAAATGGGACTCATGGTTTTTATACACTTTGCCTTCTACTGAACTAACTTGATGATGAATTTTAGTCACCTTGTTTACTGCATAACACCTTCTGCCATATGGAAAACTCTTGTATTTTTCTCTTTATTGGTTTTAATGGATGACTATGATGGTGTCGTTTCTAACTTTTTATATGTTTGCACTGTGAATTTTTATATATTTTTTTTCTTTGAAAAATGGCAGATATACTGTATACTGATGTTTTTGCATTTTTTTTATACTGCCTTTGTATGCAAAGGATGTCTGCTGTAACATTTTGATATGTATTTTTCTGGATGCATTTTAATAAAAGTTTGTATCAAAAAAAAAAAAAAAAAAAAAAAATATATATATATATATATATATATATATATATATATATATATATATATATATATATATATATATATATATAATATAGTTTCTGCTTAGATATTATTTGTCAATGTAATCTTTTTTTTTTTTTTTTTTTTTTTTTTTTTTTTAACTAAAGGAGATTTCTTTAAAGATGCCATTCCTGAGGCAGACCTATATATTTTGGCCAAGATTATCCATGACTGGACAGAAGAGAAATGCCTGCAGCTGTTGAAAAAGGTTTACCAGTCCTGCAGACCAGGTGGGCTCATAGTTTGTAGGAGGATGGCAATTCATAAAGTGTTTTGTAACTGTTTTACGAACCACAATTGATAGAATAAAATGTGCTGTCATTGCAAAACTAAAGTAAATATGGCTTTACCTTTTTGTATTAAGTTTCCTGCCAAAGCTGCTGATATCTAAACTGATTACATGTCATATTGCATATCAAAGCTATTTCAGTAAAAGCAATAGCCCTTTCTGTAAAAAAAAATAAAATAAATACTATTTATGGTGTCTCAATGATTTTAACAGCTGTACAGAATTAAAAAATATAAAAAAAAAATAGCAGCCATTAATTTTCCTTAGTGTGCTATAGCTGTCAGTGACAGGAGACGGCACAACCACAGAATGCCTTTCACCGATTCCCAATCACTTAAATGTAGGTTTGGCACATAGAATCAATTGTTCTGTTTAGCTTAGAAGATTACTTAATTTACAAACCACTCTGACCTCCCAGTTTACACTCCAAGTTGGGCAGGAACAGAGCCAAAAACTATATCAGGAAGGAATAATCATTGGGTCCTCCAGAAATATAAGAAGTTGGCAGGTGACTTTGTCTACCAGACTGTAGCTATAACTGATTTATCTATTTTAGGTAGATCCGGCCTGTCACATTGGTGCTTTATGGGTCATCTGCAGCCCTCTTGCTCCTTCTCTGCAGTCCTCAGCTATGACTAAGCACCGTGTTCGGTGTGAAACATGTCAGCGGCTGTGCAGTTAGTCTGTATACAAGCCTAGAAGCTATGATTTTAATTATATTTTTGAAATAAAGTTAAATAATTTGGAGTGCGGCTATCCAGCTACATCTTTTTTACTTCTGCTGTCCTCAGTGGTTTAGGAATTTTTTTTTTTAAATACAACCCCAGCTATTAAAGTGGTGGGACACCCTAAAAATGAAAACTACAAAAAATGTTAGTAACAATTTAAAATAAAAAAAAAAAATTTTTTTTTTTTTTTTTTTTTTTTTTTTTACTTACCAGAAATGGCTGTTGCTAGGCAGATCGTCCTAATCTGCCTCCTCCAACGCCGCGGTGATCTTCTCTTCCTCCGTCTTCTGGTGAATGGGGCGCGGTGTGTTGTGGGAACTGTGTCCCACAACTCACCGCGTTCCCCATTCACAAATAAGACTCGCGCATGCGCAGTAGGCCGCGCGAAGCCGCTGCCCTTACTGAGGATGGTGGCGCTGAATCCGGGACGCCGAGGGACATCTCGGCCTCCACGAACGGCAGCGCGGGCGCCCTGGGAGGGTAAGTGTGCTTATTAAAAGTCAGCAGCGACTTTTTTTTTTTAGCTGCTGACTTTTAAATTTTTTTTTTTTTTGAAGCTGTAACACCCCTTTAAGTTACATTTCTTTATATAATCGTGCATCCTTCAGGAAATGTTAAGGAACCCTTTATCTAGAAATAAATATAGCAAGTTGCAATTTTGACTAATGTTGAAACTGAAGTTTAGCTAAAAACATTTTTTTTCTCTACAGCTTTATTTACATTACTTACTGTAATGAAGTATAACCCATGATGTGCAAGCTGTTGGATTCTGTAAACATTTTCACCAAAGGGCTGCCCTGTCCTCTTCCTGCTGCTGACCTTCCGGCACTGTAGGGGTTAACAGCTTCAGGTCTCCGGGCTCAGCTGCACTACAGATGGTCTCATGCGGTCATGCGGACAAGCTCCCTTCTGCCCTCTCCTCCACTGAGAAATGTTCTTTCCATTGAGTATAATGCCTGTAACATGATCTGTGAACGGGGAGGCAATCCTGTGACTGGTCAGACTCTCCCCCAATCATGGATCATGTTACATTTCTCAATGGATGAGAGGGCAGAAGGGGGCATGTCCCCATCAGACCATATGTAGTGCAGCTGAGCCCAGACACCCACAACTATTATCTCACGCAGTGCTGGGAGTTCATCAGCAGGAAAGAGACAGGGTAGTCCTGCAGTAAAGATTTCTAAAGAATCCAGCAGCCTCCACAACATGGGATATACTTCATTACAGGTAAGTAATGTAACTAAAGCTGTAGAAATTATATATATATATATATATATATATATATATATATATATATATATATAGTACACTGTATCTCACAAAAGTGAGTACACCCCTCACATTTTTGTAAATATTTTATTCTATGTTTTCATGTGACAACACTGAAGAAATGACACTTTGCTACAATGTAAAGTAGTGAGTGTACGGCTTGTATAACAGTGTAAATTTGCTGTCCCCTCCAAATAACTCAACACACAGCCATTAATGTCTAAACCGCTGGCAACAAATGTGTGTGTGTATGTATATATATATATATATATATATATATATATATATATATATATATATATATATATATATATATATATATATATATATATATATATATATATATATATATATATATATAATATATATTCAAGTATAAGCCGGGGGCACCTAATTTTAACAAAAAATACTGGGAAAACGTATTGACTCGAGTATAAGCCTAGGGTGAGAAATGCGCAGCTACTGTAAGTGGAAAAGAGGGTGAACAATGCCCCATAGGCTCTATACACATATGGAAAGTCTGAGGAAGAGTGGATAGGAGACTCAATTCTTCCCCTGGAGCGACCACCTACCTCCCTGATTTCTACAAATGCTGCTTACGTTACAGCAGTAAGGTAAGAAGTTAGCACACCTACGGGTGTCATTAGCACCGAAGACCCACAGCACTTTAGTCACAGTGCCACCTTGTTCAGGATAACCAGCACCTTCAGATCTGCACTCTGCACTTTTACACTGCTGGAAATTCCCAGACCAGAAACCTAGCTGCACCATCTTGCACCACTTTGCACATGTGCATATGAACTATTGATATTTATTATTTATTTATTTAATCGTCAATTTATTTTGTCTGTTACTTCAGATCACCAGTGTTGTAAGTAACGCGATTAAAGTAAACGGCGTTACGTAACGCCGTTACTTTAAAGGGTAACGAGTAATCTAACTGATTACTCTTCCCCTCGCGGTAACGCCGTTCCCATTACTGGGGCGGCGTTACCGCAATTACTCGCCGCGATCCGCGGAGCCGTCCGCGGCCTTAGGAAAGGCTTCGGCCTAGCTCCGGAGCGGCGGCCATCTTGGTGCACCCGTCGGCCGTTTACAATGTGATTGCTCCGTCAAATGACGGAGCGATCACTTCCTCTCTCCCCTCTACAGATGTGTACAGATCTGTACAGTGGAGGGGAGAGATCGGATGCCAGCACATACCCTGCCAATACGCTGCAATACTAGCCAATACCCTGACAACACCCTGCAATACCCAGGTAATACTCTGCCAATACTCTGCAACACCCTGCCAATACTATGCAACACCCTGCCATACTCTGCAACACCCTGCCAATACTATGCAACACCCAGCCATACCCTGCCATACTCTGCAATACCCTGTAATACCCATCCATACTCTGCCATACCCAGCCATACTCTGCAATACCCCGTAATACCTAGCTATACTCTGCCATACCCAGCCATACTCTGCAATACCCCGTAATACCCAGCCATACTCTGCAATACTCCGTAATACCCAGCCATACTCTGTAATACCCAGCAATACTCGGTAATACCCAGCCATACTCTGCAATACTCGGTAATACCCAGCCATACTCTGCAATACTCGGTAATACTCTGCAATACTCGGTAATACCCAGCCATACTCTGCAATACTCGGTAATACCCTGCCAATACTCTGCAATACCCAGCCAATACCCAGCCATACTCTGCAATACTCGGTAATACTCTGCAATACTCGGTAATACCCTGCCATACTCTGCAATACTCGGCCAATACTCTGCAATACTCTGTAATACCCAGCCAATACTCTGCGATACCCAGCCAATACTCTGCGATACCCAGCCAATACTCTGCGATACCCAGCCAATACTCTGCGACACCCTGCCAATACTCTGCAACACCCTGCCAATACTCTGCGATACCCTGCCAATACTCTGCAATACTCTGAATACCCAGCCAATACTCTGCAATACTCTGCCAATACTCGGTAATACCCAGCCATACTCTGCAATACACGGCCGTACCCAGCCATACTCAGCCAATATTACAGTTGAGGAGATGACGTGGATATTACAGTGGGTGAGATTATGGATATTACAGTGGGGGCTTTAGGGTGGTGGAATTTTTACAGGTTTTTGCAAATTCAATTATTATTTGCTGATCCGAAAAATGATCCGATCCGTGACTCTGATCCAAGCAACGATCCGATCCGTGAGTTTGGGGGGGACAGATGTACAGAGGGGGAACAGATATATGTGTGTGGGGGGGGGACAGACGTGTAGTGGGGTACAGAGGGGGAACAGATATACGTGTGTGGGGGGGGACAGATGTGTAGTAGGGTACAGAGGGTAAACAGATATATGTGTGGGGGGGAACAGACGTGCAGGGGGGTGCAGAGGGGAAATAGACGTGCAGGGGGGAACGCACCCCTTGCTTACAGTAATACTAGACCCGCCCCTAAGAATAAAAAAAAAAAAAAAATCAGTTACTTTTCTGAGTAACTAATTACTTTTCCAATGTAGTAACTGAGTTACTAACTCAATTACTTTTTTGGGAGAAGTAATTTGTAATGTAACTAATTACTTTTTTAAAGTAAGATGACCAACACTGCAGATCACCACCCTGGTATCACATATATTGGACGTTTAGCATTTATTGCACAACAGTCACTTTATAATTTTGTATCTGTATACCACTGTTCATATTGGATGTTTTAGCAGTTGATGCACAACAGTCACTTTATTTTGCATATCATTGCAGTTTTTGTATCATCGTCACTATCTATTTACTTATCTATCATCAACATTTAGAGGATTAGTGGATTTATGTGTTCCTTGCACACCATTCTCTGTATATCTTAAGTGACATTATTATCATTTATAGTTTATTAGCTTGCTTTTTTTGCACATTACTTTATAAGTGACACCATTATACTTGTATACCCTTTGGAGCGCGACACCACCACCTATTTTTTTTTAATACATTTTTATTGTGGGTATTGTTTGACCCTCTCAGTGTTCGCTGCACCCTATGTATCTTCACATTTTATCTTCACATTAGCGCGGGAATACTCCAATTTTTTCATTTACACTTCTTTCCCTGTTGTTGTTTTTTTTTGTTTATTTTTTTTAAATCAAATGTTCAATATTTTACATGTCATGTTAGTATTAAAAATTGTTCCATTTTTTCTATAAAGGAGGTGCAGTTCTGCTAATTGAACTCCTCTTAAATGAAGACAGAAGTGGCCCATTGATTTCCCAGCTGTTCTCACTCAACATGTTAATGCTGACAGAAGGCAAAGAGAGGACGCCATCTGAGTATAAAAAGCTCCTTACAGACTCTGGCTTCAGGGATATTCAAGTCAGTGCAACTGGAAAGATATATGAGGCCGTAATGGGAAGAAAATAAGTCCAAGTGTCGATTTCCTTTTTGTAGCTACTGTTTGTTATGATTGAGCTGTAGTATTAATGTAGTATTTAGCACTAATAAACATGTTATAGTATTAATGCTGATCTAAACTGTGTGTGTTAATCCTATATATCCTGCAAATGAGCATGCTGCACTCTGAAGAAAGGGGGCACACCCTCAAAACACGACAACACGTAATATATTATATTACTCCACAGTTAAACACCCCCCCATCTCTACTACTATGATGGCATTACTATGTTTGGTGCACCTCCATCCTTGGAACCTTACTCTTTCTCTGGCTCCATGCCTAAAAATGTACAGTATACCGGAGCTGTGCTAGCAACTTGATGGAGTGTTACCAGGGTCTACCATAGGAGTCTGCAGTATTTTTAGACCAACACATATAATAAGGTCATTTTAGACAGGAGACCATTAGCCTTTTAGCATGTCTCTGAAGTGTGGGAGGAACTAAAGTAACCAGAGGAAATCTACGCAAGCACAGGGAAAAACATGCAAACTCAATGCAGATGGTATCCATGTTCTTTAAATGCCTTCTGTAAACAGCGGGTCCTTTAGCAGGAAAATGTGTGCACACACATTTCTGTAGCAACTACATCTAATGAGTGTCGAGACTTCTATACTTTTATCCTGTAGAATACAACCAAAACAAATTCTCCAAAACCAACAAATTGTTTACATTTGTTTGATGTGTAGGTAATATATATAATATAAAGCAAATGGCAATTAAAGTGGTTGTAAACCCTTACAAATCACTTTGACCTACAGGTAAGCCTAGATTAAGGCTTACCTGTAGGTCCAAGAAATATCTCCTAAACCTACACGGTTTAGGAGATATTTGCCAAAAGACAGGCACCTATGTCTACAGCGCATGCGCTGTAGACAGCGGCGCGCAGGTGCACTGAGCGCGCCGCTGTCAACGGCGATATGCCACGAGTGGCGGCTCCCGTGCGCATGCGCGGGAGTGACGTCATCTTGGCTCCGTCGAATGACAGCGCTGGAGCCGTGAGACCCACCAAGAAGATGGAGGCTTCGTACTCAAGGGGACAGCGGTGACTTCGCTGGCTCCTGTGTCAGGTAAGTGACACATAATGGACTACTATGCGATGCATAGTAGTCCATTATGCTTTACCTTTGCAGGGAAACAAAGAGGAAGTAAACCCATTAGGGTTTACTTCCTCTTTAAAAGTAGTCCAATATCATGCAACTTTAAACCACCATAGTAGCGATCATGTCAATCTATACGCCTATGTCACGCTTATGTACAATTCCTCATACAAGAAAGAGTCCCTTGAAGTGGTTTCAGGTGACTAAATATTCTTATAGGTCATAAAAGTTCATAAATCCATGCACCAAACACCAAGGCTTGTCACCACGTGAGAAGAAACTCGCCCCTTTGGGGTTAAACTCACCAGAAATCTGGTAAAATCAAGCATCCAAATCTATCTTTATGTTGCCACTTCTCGGGAGTATCCACTGACTGCTAGTATTCCTATTAGGTGTGGGCAGCTCCAATATACCAGGATCATTTGAGAAGATAAGAAATCACATATCGTAATCCCGTTTAATTTGCTTTATTGAAGCCAGAAAAACCCCCCTTACAGGTTATACGTACAAGATAAAACAATTAATAAAGCATAAAATGCAAACCGTAGCGCTGCCTCCGATTGGTAGTTACAGGGAGACACCAGCATCAAAGAGGACCGCCGCGCTTAGCTGCTTCCTGGTATTTCCCAGCTGTCGGTGACCTGCAAACACAGTACTAAGACCAATGCTGCAAGTAAGGCAGGTGTCCATCCATACTGGACGAGCGGCGCATCCCGCTAAAATATGACAAAAAGGTAAAATTGCATAAATAACATTTAAAGCACTTTTAATAAGTTTGCACATCAAATTTCAAACTTCAAATTTCTGTCATGCAAATCTACAGTGGCAAAATAACCATCATGCTGTTAATAAATTACAAATTAAATCATATAACCTAAGTGGCATCTGATTGAAAATTCATATGATATTGCATCAATTACATCAGGACGAATAAGAATTAATATAAATGACTACCCCAATATCAACTTGCATGCTTACAACTTATCCAAAACACGGCGGTAAGGCTGATAACAGGAAAAAAAAACTGGGAATCCATCTCCTCTTCCCTGAGGAGCCTACATTGGCTAACCGTAAAGAATCGGGTCACATTCAAGACCCTCTGCCTCACCCACAAATGCACCCATGGAGATGCTCCTCAATACCTTCTCGAGAAAATAAAACACCACACACCCAATCGCAGTCTTCGATCGTCTAACCAAAACCTCCTCCTCATTCCCAAATCCCGCTACAAATCAAAGGGGGAACGGAGATTCGCTGTCCAAGGACCACGGCTATGGAACGCTCTACCGACCTACATCCGCATGGAAGAAAACCATCAGGCCTTCAGGAAAAAACTCAAGACCCACCTCTTCTAAGAAGCTTGACAACAAAGCACGAATACAGCGCCTTGAGGCGATTCAGTTCGCATTGTAGCGCTATACAAATCATTCGATATACGTTCTTACTTTGAAAAGAAATATCGTTGTTATGGTAGCAGTTAGCTGCCATAACCCCGGTATCCTCTTGTTCGGCCGGCGGTCCGCTACATGATAAAAGTGGTCTCTGCGGCGGATTCACCGCAAGATCACTTTTATCCCACCGTGCTCCGGTGCCCTCCGCTGCTTACCGGAGCCGTCGGCAGTGGCGGAGGCAATCGGGTCCTCTCTCTGGCTGGGTATGGAGACGAGTGACATTGCAGGGTGGAAGCAACGTCAACACGTCACTTCAACACATAGCTCTTAAAGGGACATTTTTTTTTTATTCTTTTTTTAACCAGTTGACCGCTTTTGGCACATATACATTGGCAGAATGGCATGGCTGGGCAAGGTAATGTACCGTACGTTAATTTGAAATTCCCACAGTACGCGCGTGCACACGCCTGCTGCGAGCTCCGGGGATACCCACGATCGTGTCACGGAGCTCAAAAACGGGGAGATGCCGATGTAAACAGCATCTCCCTATTCTGCCTAATGACAGGACACTGATCGTCTGCTCCCTGTCTTTGGGAGCAGTGATCAGTGTCCACGTCACACAAGTCCATCCCCCAGACAGTTAGAAACACGCCCCTAGGACATACTTAACCCCTCCCCCCCTAGTGGTTAACCCCTTCACTGACAGTGACATTTTTACAGTAATCAATGCAATTTTATAGCATTGATCGCTGTATTAATGCCAATGGTCCCAAAATTGTGTCAAAATTGTCCGATGTGTCCGCCATAATGTCGCAGTCATGATAACAATCGCTGACTGCCACCATTACTAGTAAAAAAAAATTATTAATAAAAACACCATAAAACTATCCCCTATTTTGTAGACGCTATAACTTTTGCGCAAACCAATCAATAAACGCTTATTGCATTTTTTTTTTTTTTACCAAAAATATGTAAAAGAATATGTATCAGCCTAAACTGAGGAAAAAAAATGTTTTTTATATATTTTTGGGGGATATTTATTATAGCAAAAAGTTAAAAATAATGTGTTTTTTTCGAAATTGTCGCTATTTTTTTGTTTATAGCGCAAAAAATAAAAACCGCAGGGGTGATCAAATACCACCAAAAGAAATCTCTATTTGTGGGAAAAAAAGGACGCCAATTTTGTTTGAGAGCCACGTCGCACGACCGCACAATTGTCAGTTAAAGCGACGCAGTGCCGAATCGCAAAAAGTGCTCTGGTCAGGAAGCGGGTAAATCCTTCCGGGGCTGAAGTGGTTAAATGACCAATTTTTTTTATTTAGTGTAAATATGAGATCTGAGGTCTTTTTGACCCCAGATCTCATATTTAAGAGGTCCTGCCATGCTTTCTTTTTCTATTACGGGATGTTTACACTCCTTGAAATAGGAATAAAAATGTCACAATTTAATTTTTTTTTTTAAAACAGTGTAAAAATCTAAAATAAAAGGTAAAATAAATAAGAAAAAAATAAATGTTTTAAACACGCCTCGTCCCACCGAGCTCGCGCGCAGAAGCGAACACTTATGTAAGTATCCCCCAGAATATGAAAAACAGTGTTCAAACCACACGTGAGGCATCGGTAGAGCGAGAGCAATAATTCTAGCTCTAGACCTCCTCTGTAACTCAAAACATGCAACCTGTATAATTTTTTAAACGTCGCCTATGGAGATTTTTAAGGGTAAAAGTTTGTCGCCATTCCACGAGCGGGCGCTATTTTGAAGCGTGACATGTTGGGTATCAATTTACTCTGCGTAACATTATCTTTCACAATATAAAAAAAATTGGGCTAACTTTACTGTTGTCTTATCTTTTAATTCAAAAAAGTGTATTTTTCTAAAAAGTGCGCTTGTAAGACCGTTGCGCAAATACAGTGTGACAGAAAGCATTGCAACGAGCACCATTTTATTCTCTATGGTGTTAGGAAAAAAAATGTATAATGTTTGGGGGTTCTAAGTAATTTTCTAGCAAAAAATGTTTTTTTTAATTTGTAAACAACACATCAAAATAATCATAGCTAAATAAAAATAAAAATCAATATTTATACCTGGGAGGTAACCATAAAATATATACCCATAAGATAAAACTGTAGTGAACTAAACAGATTTCACTGCAACAATAAAATAGTCATAAACTATTAAATCTATAGGATTTATACTAATGCGACATATAAATGTTGCGAAAAGAAAAAAAAAATCGCATGACTTTTATTTTAGATAACCATAGTGAACTAATTAATTTAGGATAGTTCGAACCTGTTGGATCATTAAATCTATGCTGATGCTACATATAGATATTGCAGCTAACATAGGTTGCATACCAAAAAACGCATAACTATTTTTAAATAACCAACTAAATTCACTACAGCATAAAGATAGTTCAAAACTGTTGGATCATTCAGATCTATACTAATGCGACATCAAAGTATTACAACTACCATGAGTCACATACAAAAAAATGCATAACTAACTTTTAGATAATCGCATTAAAATAGTTTATAACTGTTAGATCCCCAAGACCCGTTATAAATTAAAAGGCGAATGAAGGTTCGCAGGCCAAGGACCACGGCTATGGAACGCTCTACCCGCGGACATCCGCTTGGAAGAAAACCATCTGGCCTTCACGAAGAAGCTGGCCGGTGCTACCACTAGGCAAACTAGGCAGTCGCCTAGGGTGCCCTGCAGCCTAGGGCGCCTAGCCGCTCATGTTCCTACTCTCTACTCTCTGCAGCAAGCAACTAGGTCACAGCATCAGCAGGCAGCCTCTGCTCCATTCGCACATAGTCTCAGAGGCGCAGCGGCAGGGGAGGACTGTGTCGCAAGCAAACATTCATTGATGGGTGCTGGTGAGGCTGCATTTGATAAGTGCTGGTGAGGCTGCTTTTGATGGGCGCTGGTGAGGCTGCATTTGATGGGCGTTGGTGAGGCTGCATTTGATGGGCGCTGGTGGGCTGCATTTGATGAACACAGGTGAGGCTGCATTTGATGGGTGCTGGTGAGGCTGCTTTTGATGGGCGCTGGTGAGGCTGCATTTGATGGGCGCTGGTGAGGCTGCATTTGATGGGCGCTGGTGGGCTGCATTTGATGAACACTGGTGAGGCTGCATTTAATGGGTGCTGGTGAGGCTGCATTTGATGGACGCTGGTGAGGCTGCATTTGATGGGTGCTGGTGCGGCTGCATTTGATGGGTGCTGGTGCGGCTGCATTTGATGGGTGCTGGTGCGGCTGCATTTGATGGGTGCTGGTGAGGCTGCATTTTATGGGAGCTGGTGAGGCTGAATTTGTTGGGCACTGGTAGGCTACATTTGATGGGCACGGGTGAGGCTGCATTTGATGGGCGCGGGTGAGGCTGCATTTGATGGGTGCTGGTGGGCTACATTTGATGGGCACGAGTGAGGCTGCATTTGATGGGTGCGGGTGAGGCTGCATTTGATGGGCACTGGTGAGGCTGCATGGGTGGGCATGGTGAGGCTGCATTTGATGGGCACTGGTGAGGCTGCATTTGATGGGCGCGGGTGAGGCTACATTTGATGGGTGCTGGTGAGGCTGCATTTGATGGGCGCTGGTGGGCTGCATTTGATGGGCACTGGTGAGGCTGCATTTGATGGGTGCGGGTGAGGCTGCATTTGTGTGCTGGTGAGGCTGCATTTGATGGGCGCTGGTGAGGGTGCATTTGATGGGCGCGGGTGAGGCTGCATTTGATGGGCGCTGGTGAGGATGCATTTGATGGGCGCGGGTGAGGCTGCATTTGATGGGTGCTGGTGAGGCTGCATTTGATGTGTGCTGGTGAGGCTGCATTTATGTGTGCTGGTGAGGCTGCATTTGATGGGCGCTGGTGAGGCGGCTGAGGCTGCATTTGATGGGCGCTCGTGAGGCTGCATTTGATGGGTGCTGGTGAGGCTGCATTTGATGGGTGCTGGTGAGGCTGCATTTGATGGGTGCTGGTGAGGCTGCATTTGATGGGCGCTGGTGAGGCTGCATTTGATGGGTGCTGGTGGGCTGCATTTGATGGGTGCTTCATTAAAATGGTGTGGAATACATAGGCAGGGCAAAGGGGGTGGAGTCGGGGGGTGGGGGGGGGGTGACAAAATGAGGTTTCGCCTAGGGTGTCAAAAATCCTTGCACCAGCCCTGAGCTCAATACCCATCTCTTATAAAGACCCAGACAGACACTGGCGGCAAAAGCGCCCTGAGGCGATTTAGTTTGCATATGTAGCGCTATACAAGTTATTCATTCATTCATTCAGATCATCATAAAATATGCTGTTATAACATTAGGTGCTGCGACTACCCTTAATCGCACCCATAAAGTCACATGAATGCTATGACCATATTAAAATATATGTATATTAAGAGGAAAAAGGGAATATCGGTAATGCAAAAAATGCATAGATACTATTTAGGCATCACTAATAAAGCAGTTAATATCTAACTCTATGTTGAGGCCTTTTGGTGAGAGGGTATCTGTGAGAAAAATCCACTGAGTTTCACGTTTAGATAAATCTCTCACAATATTGGATACTCTCCATGATTGCTTAAGACACTCTATGCCCCAAAATTTAAGGCCAGAGGGATCCTGATTATGTTTAAGTTTAAAATGTAAAGAAACATTGTGATCTTTAAAGCCAGTCTTTATGTTATGGAGATGTTTGGCTATTCTCACCTTTAAAGCTCTTTTAGTGCGGCCCATATATAAGAGCCCAAATGGGCATTCTAATGCCGAGTACACACGTTCGGACCTAGTCCGCCGGACCTAGTCCGCCGGACTTTCCGAGGGGGGACTTCCCCACACACGCCCGGACTTCCGAGCGTGTGACTTGCCCACACACGCACGGACTTCTCCGGCGGACAATCCGCGGGAAAAAGTCAGCGGGACTTTTGAAAATGAACGGACTTGCCCACACACGGAGCAGTCCATTCATTTAGAACGTAACTGCAGGTAGACGGGACTAGCGAAGGCAGTGACTGCCGCCGCGCTAGCCCCATCACCTGGCATGGATTTAAAGGGGATCCCCCCCAAATCCATCTCAGACCCTTATCCGAGCACGCAGCCCGGCAGGCCAGGAGAGGGGTGGGGACGAGCGCCCGCCCCCCCCTCCTGAACCATACCAGGCCGCGTGCCCTCAACATGGGGGGGTGGGCACCCCAAAGCACCTTGTCCCCATGTTGATGAGGACAAAGGCCTCTTCCCGACAACCCTGGCCATTGGTTGTCGGGGTCTGCGGGCGGGGACTTATCGGAATCCGGGAGCCCCTTTAATAAGGGGGCCCCAAGATCCCGGCCCCCCACCTTGTCCCCATTCACCTAAGGTGTAAAGTGTAAATAAAAAAAAACACACATTTTGAAAAAATATTTTATTGCACTGCTCCGGGGGTCTTCTTCCGTCTTGGGGGGTCTTCTCGCCGACTCCTCCGCTATTTACCTAGCTCGTTTACCGAGCGGAGAAGCCTGGCTACCTTCTTCGTCGTCGACGCCGTCGGGGGGTCTCGATCCGCCTTCGGGGGTCTTCCGGGGTCTCTTCTGTTCTTGCCGCGGTCGTCGTTTTCCGCGCCGCCTTCTTCTTCTTGTTCTTCTTCTTCCTCTTCCTCTTCTTCTTCCGATGTTGACCCGTCGCTGTCTCTGGCCGGAATGCCAGAGCCGCGCTGTGCTGGGACTTATATAGAGACAAGGGGACAGGGTCACATGCTCATGGTGACCCCGCCCCCCTGTGATGTCACAGTCCCAGCATCCTCCGGGACTGTGACATCACAAGGGGGCGGGGTCACCATGGAAGAGGAAGAGGAAGAAGAAAGAAGAAGAAGAAGAAGAACTTTGGGGTGGGGGGCCGCACGGCCCCCCTTTCCCCAGGGCACCCCCATGTTGAGGACACGCGGCCTGGTATGGTTCAGGAGGGGGGGTCTCGCTCGTCCCCACCCCTTTCCTGGCCTGCCGGGCTGCGTGCTCGGATAAGGGTCTGAGATGGATTTGGGGGGGGCCCCCCGCCGTTTTTCGGCGTGGGGATTCCCTTTAAATCCATGCCAGGTGACGGGGCTAGCGCGGCGGCTTTCACTGCCTTCGCTAGCTCCGTCTACCTGAAGTCACGTGCTAAATGAACGGACTTTCCGATGATCGGAAAGTCCGCTCATTTCAAAAGTCCGGCGGACTAGCCTACTAACGGCAGGATTATCCGCCGGACTGCCAAGTCCAGCGGATAATTTTAAAACAAAACTTAAAACCTAGTCCGCCGGACTTTTGGCGCCAAAAAGTCCGCCGGCGCCCACACACGAGGGGTCCAGCGGACAATCCCGCGGGATAGTCCCTTCGTGTGTACGCGGCATAAGGCATACACCACATGCTTAGTGTTACAGGTGATGAATTGTCTAATATCAAAACTTTTATTGTTAGAGATTGATTAAAAGCTATCTAGGCCTCTAATCGCTCTATTCACCTCCCTGCAGGCCTTACACCTACATACGTAGAAACCATCCTTATGCCAAAGGGATGGGGGTCTGCTGGGAGGGTCAAGTACTTTTTTGACTACACGATCACCATAACTGGAAGCTTTTCAGGATATGAACTTGGGAACTTGTGGAAGTACATTATGAAGTTTGCACATACTGCTCTTGGATAAAAAACTTCACATGCCGGTTATCAGCATTTCCTTTCCTCAGTGCTGTCACTGTCTGAGGAAAAGGAAAGCCGATAATCAGCTTTTCTGTGACGGGACATTTACACTGATAATCAGGGAACTAATCATCAGTTCTCTGCTTATCAGTGCAGCCCCAACAGTGGCGCTTTAGTGCTAAAAATAGCGACGGTAAAGCGCCTGAAAAAAGCCTCAGCTGCAATCCCAGTGTGAAAGACCGAGTGCATTCACACTGGGGCGCTGCGCTGGCAGGACGTCAAAAAGTCCTGCAAGCTGCTTCTTTGCAGCGCTGTAGGAGTGATGAATCCACCGCTCCTAAAGCACCCCTGCCCATTCAAATAAATGGGCAGTGCCGCTGAACGGGCTAATGGTTTTCACCCTTTTTCGGCCGCTAGCGGGGGTTAAAATGTTCCCATTAGCGGCCGATAAGCGATGCAAAAACGATGGTAAAGAGCGGCTAAAAATATCGTTGCTTTACCGCCAATGCCCGGGCACTGGCAGTGTGAAAGTGCCCTTAGTGACGCCTCATCAGTGCCACCTCATCAGTGGCCATCAATGCAGCATATCAGTGCCACCTTATCAGTGCCTCCTCATCAGTGGCCATCAGTGTAGCCTCATCAGTGGCTATCAGTGCAACCTCATCGGTGGCCATCAGTGCAGCCTATCAGCACTGTTCAATGCAGCAAATCAGTGCCCATCAGTGCAGCATATCAGTGATGCCTTATTGGTGCCACCTCATCAGTGCCCATCAGTTGTCGCCTTATTAGTGGCCATAAGTGCAGCCTCATCAGTGTACATCACTGAAGAAGAAAAATTACTTATTTGCAAAATTGTATAAATAGAAACGAAGATGAAAATACTGCATAGGGAGGAATCGGGAGGTGAGCCGCCCAGATCACACAGAGAGAGGTTTTTCCACTGTAGCACAGCTTGGCGCTGAAATGACGGCTGCTGTGAAACAAAGTCCTGCCTCCTGGACCAGCTCTTATGATAGAAATCACACTAGTTCAAATTCCTGGCATTGGACCAGTGTGCTGTCTATCATAGGAGCCGGTCAAGGAGGCGGAACTTTGGTTGACAGCGGGCGGCATTTCAGCTCCAAGCTGTGTCACAAGGGAAGATCCCATCTCCTCCCCGTTCCTCCCTGTGATCCCTGTGCAGTCTTTTTTGTTTTCATCTTCCCCACAGTGGACAGTTAATGGCTCATCGCTTTTGGCACAAGGGGTACGGCCTTTTTATGGGGCATCAGAGTGACCTGGGCGGCAAATGCCTCCATGCCCCCGGGCCCAGTCCGCCCCTGGGTGGGAGTGCTCTCTCTAGTATGGTCTGAACACACCATCCAAAGGAGAAGGTTCCCAGTCTCTGAGGCAAGGTCTTGTGTGATGAGCAGTCACTTTGCTTCTCTCAGGTCCCATCCATTTGTGGTCAGCTATGACAGGCTTCCATTCAGTCAGCAGCTCTTTTTCCAATACCACTGCTAACCTTTTTGATTTCCCCCTCCTTTCTTCTCAGTAGCCTCCATATACACTCTTGCTTTGTTGCATTAGCCAATCACCATCCTCCAGGATTGATCCAGATACAACTAAGATGGCTGTCCCCTGCACTGTGGTCTCCTTAAAAATGATTGCTGCACCTCTGCATTAAGGAATATTCTGTTTAACCCTGTCCACACCGCAGAAGGAAAATACAGCTGCAACAAAGGAAGAAGTTCCACAGCAGTTATCAGCTACAGTCCAGGTTACAAATATAACAAAACTCTGTCCACTTCTCTTAAATCCCACTCCCTGGGTGTTTCAATCTACAAATATATTATAAGAGGTGATTTGGTGGACCACATATAAACCTATTTATGAAACCTTGGCCAACCTAAAGCTTTTTTAACCACTTGTCGTCCACGCTGGTAGCGTGAGGCTGGTAGCGTGAGGAGGAAAACTAAAGCCGATCACCGGCGGCTGCGAGAGGGACATCTGTCCCGATCGTAGAAAGACACCAGCGTCACCTACCAGTGCCCATCAGTGTCACCTCCCAGTGCCCACCAGCGTCACCTCCCAGTGCCCACCAGCATCACCTACCAGTGCCCACAGTACCACCCATCAGTGCCCACAGTGCCGCCTATCAGTGCCCACAGTGCCACCTATAAATCACCAACAAATCATCATTACCAGTGCTGCCTATCAATACCACCTACCAGTGCCACCTACCAGTGCCCATCAGTGCCACCTACCAGTGCCCATCAGTGCCACCCGTCAGTGTCACCCATCAGTGCCACCCAATCAGTGCCCATCAGTGCCATCTTATCAGTGCCCATCAGTGTCATCTTATCTGTGCCTATCAGTGCTGCCTTATCTGTGCCCATGAGTGCAGCCCATCAGTGCCCATCAGTGCAGCCCATCAGTGTCCATCAGTGCAGCCTCATCAGTGTCCATCAGTGCAGACTCATCAGCGAATATCAATGAAGGAGAAAAATTACCCGTTTGCTAAATTTTATAACAAACTATGAAAAAATAAAAACCCCAGTGGTGATTAAATACCACCAAAAGAAAGCTCCATTTCTCCAGTACAGTGTAGTATGACCGTGCAATTGTCATTCAAAGTGTGACAGCGCTGAAAGCTGAAAATTGGTCTGGGCAGGAGGGGGGTTTAAGTGCCCAGTAAGCAAGAGGTTAAAGGTAAAACATCCCTCTCTTATTTACCTCTACAGAAAATCTCACTTGGCTATGTTAGGGATAAAAAAAAAAAAATTCTATAACAACCAACATTTAAAAGTAAAAAAAATCTTTCCTCTTAAAAAGTTCAGCATAACAGCTAATTAAAGTTCATAGATACTTTCGAGGTATGGACAGCAGAGCCCTAGACATATGGTGATCAGAGAACAGGCAATACAACAATTGAAATACTGTAGAACCTATACAAATTCCATGTTATCTTTAGGCCCATCACACATAGTATAATAGATCTGCAGGTATTTCATAATCATCACAGACGGAGCTTTTGCTTCTTTGTGCAGACACTTCAGCTGCTAAAAAGTGCCAAATTGTTATAGTAGGTTGCTGTCAAGGCATTCATCTCCACCAATATGGCTTATGGTTGACATGGACTCTCTGCAGGAATCTCCTGGGAACAAGTGCATGCCCCAGCAGAGGTTTAATATAATGCTGCACTGCAGTGTCAAATGTGCCAGGACATATTGTACAACTGGGGGTAGTACATACATATGTAGCACTGACCCTCGAAGGAGCTGCTGTTTTGATTTGGGCCTGCACTCTGCTAACAACCCCACTAACTTCACTCAGTCCCCTTGACACAGCTGTGGTGCAATACAATACAATACAATACAATATATAATATAACAATATACCTGTATTATCACCTCAGGATCCACTGGCTCCACCTGCTGGGAGAAAACAATACTCCACACAACGGGGTACTTAACCAAAGTATATTTTACTGTAAGTACTGGTAAACAGGTGATTACAATAATTGTATTGTCATCCCAACATAGAATGACAGGACAATGAATTTTGATAAAACAATTATAAACAGTGTAACTACCAGGGAGCTCCCCCTACTTTTATAGCTATTGTGAGATCTCATTAAAAGTACTCAGTCTTTAGTCTTCGTGTCTTCTGCTAGCTATGATAGTTTCTTATAATATGTAATCCAAGAGGTAAGGTAATTAAAGTTGAGTTAAAGATGATCTTGGTGTTGCTTCCGTAACTATAATACAATGCTTGAGATGCAATAGTAAGTAGGCCTTATGCCTGCCTAGTGTCAGTGTAGGACTATGGATCCCAGTGAGGTCTGTATATAAGTCTGACTAGGTGCAAAGTTTAATAAACTGTGGGCCTCAACCCGCTCACCAGCTGGATCGGAAACTCTGTATGGTAGCTTTGGTCCGGTGTTTGTAGCTTGCTTCTATATCAGCCGTCTCCCTCCCTCCGTTCCGCTCCAATGGGTGGACCCAGTCCTCGGATGCTTAGACCAGTGTCTCTGGATCTTCCAATCCGGTCACTGTATCTCTGGCACCGACACAATCTGTCAGAGTTGCGCTCCGCAATAGCTGTAGGCCGCTCTTCTGAGAGACCTCCTCACAGGTCCTCACAGGCAGGCCATGTGTCCAGAAGAGACCTAAGATGGCCGCTCAGGGTCCTTTTATGTCCTACCCAGCATGCAGTACAAGAGAGGGTGTCCATGGTTAGGTCACCTGGCATCCTGGGTAAATAGGTCAACTCTCCAAAGTAAATAACAGTCACTTCCTGTAATTAGTTAAGTGCTTTATGATAAAAAAATGTCATTCCACTTTCAGTATTTGGCCGCTAGATGGTGCCAAATACTAAGCTATATAATTGTCCATAGACTTTCATTATAACATGCTAACATTACATTAGTAGACAAGAATGTCATTGCTACACATACATAGGAAATTACAGTGTAGGAGAATGTGCAACAAAATATTTGGCTTATGTGTGTGTTCAGATATATTTTAACACATCAAAAACTGCTGCTGTGCAGCATATATCTGTCAGCAAGGTGTGTTGGGGTGCCATTCAGAACTAATGGTTCCCCATCGCACCACTGAAAGTAGTGTGTTGTGCATTGCATTGCAGTAACATGCATGGGAATGTATTGCTTCCCACAGTGCTATAGTTTGAACAGGCTGCTTGTAAAACTTACGACTACAGGAAGCATCCGAAGATGCAAAAACATCCACCTTAGCAAAAGTATGCACAGACAACCAGGTAGCTGACATACAAACTTGAGACACTGACACCTGATGTTGGAAAGCCTAAGCAGCACTAATCACCCCATAGAATGTGCCGTAACGGGGAAGGGAGGAATCTGACCCTTAATGTTGTAAGCCTGAACCACCATCTGTCTTATCTACCTGGAAATGGTGGCAGAGGAGGCCGCCAGGCCCTTTCTCAATTCATCCGATCTCTGAAAAGAGACTGTAGCTGACAGATACACCCAAATTACCTGGACCACATCCACGGAATGCAGCACAACTGCCTTTGGATGCAAAGGGCAGGGCACAGGGAAGGCAGGACAATGTCTTCATTCAAATGAAAATCAGGTACCATATTCAGAAGGAAAGAATGACATGGATGGGTTACCACCTTATCCTTGTGTAAGACCAAATAAGGAGACCTACAGGACAAGGGCGCTAGCTCTGATTCTTGGTGCGGAAGTGAAAGCCATTAAGAAAGCGTAAGTAAGGGAAGATCCCTAATATTCTCAAACAGAGGCTTCTGAAGGACTGAAAGGACCAAATTCAAATCGCACAGTGGTAAAGGAGTCACATGTCAAACCCCTTGAATGAAGGTAAAAATCAAGGAGTGCATGGCCAGGGGATGCTGAAAGAAAAGTGCAAGAGCAGAAACGTAGACCGCCAGGTTCTCGGCCTCCCCGATAGTATCTTCACCTTTTAAGGTTTCCTACACTGAGGTTTGTAGTGAAGTGTGCCACCAAACGTTCTCTCCTGTGCAGCTACAGCTGCGGAGAACTCATTCTTGCTGTCAGAGCGGTCAGGGATTGTGTCAACCAGACCCTCAGGGAGGGCTGCACCTGTGGCATTAGACCCAGACTCATGGTCTGAGAAGGGCAAAGAATATGGCAGGGGCTGCCTATTGCTCATCTTATGCCCCAACACCATCTCCACCCATGAAAACAAAGGACACCAGGACCACCAACATTGCACCAAGGGAAACCAAGGATGCAAAGGGACCTGCCATCTCTAGAAGGGGGTCAGTTGGGGAGGTGTGGTCCCCTGACTCTATTAGGGGGTCCATGCTAAAAAAAAAAAACAGGCCGCCACGCAGAGAGGAGATATACCCTAGCAGAACTTACCACCACCATGAATTAGGCACTGCAGAGAGAGACTGAAAACTGTCACACCACGAAAAAAGGGCTGCCAGGAACCCCCAAGCAAGTCAGTCAGGCCCTGGAAAGATGGCCACTGCTGTCGCTGAGTAGTTGTAAGGCAAATACAGTGCCCCCCCCAACCACAAACATAACATACTTCAGGAAATATCGCGCTCCCCCGCAGCCAGTTAACCCCGCATAGACAGAATCAAGGGTACCGCGCTCTCCCTCCTGAAGCCAGTTAACCCTGTGTAGCGGTACCCCCATAAGGGCTGCTGAAATGTTGAATTATCTGTCACCCTACCCTGCCCGGGATTCACTTCTCAAACACACAGAGACATAGAACAGTCCACATGCGAATTGAATGTGGATGGGGTAATGGACATATGGCATGCCCAGGATAATTGGTAGAACTCGTTGGGACAACTATATACAGTCCAGTATATACTATATATATTCATTTCTGCGCCTGCACATCACTTCCTCTCTAATCTTCAGGTCTTTCTCCTCCAGCACCTCACTTCCTCTCTAAACTTCAGGAATTACTCCTCCAGCACATCGCTTCCTCTCTAAACTCCAGGCACAGCTAGCACAAAGTGGTTAGGCCTGACACTGGCTCAGCCAGGCCTTTAGCAATTGCCCTTTGCAGGCAGGGGCCCTATAGTGTAGTAAAATAGAACGTTTCTGGTGCTAGCTGTCCTTCACGCAGCTACTGAGCCCAGTAAGCCATCTTCAGGCCCTGCCAGCCCTCCTGGCTGCAGCTGCCTCTCTCCACTGCCCCATTTACCACAGTCCACTCTTCTGGTTTTGCACCCATCTCAAACTGCAGTCCTCTCCAGGCATGCCTCCCCAGTCCTCCCGACTGTGCCTCACTCACCAGCCCTCCAGTTGTCCTCCCTGGAGTCTCTCAGTAGTGCTCTCTCCCACTGTCCTCTCTTTGCTCTCTCTTGTGTCTCCGGGCCAGGACCTCTTCATGCGTTCCTGAAGGCGGTCCTGACTGCACCCGAGCCCAGGCCCTTCCCCCCTGTTCGCCTCAGACTGGGGAGCTCCCTCCAAGGCCCCAATAGCCTCCGCACTCTCTCTCTCCAGCTCTTCCATCTGTCAACTCTTCTCAAACTGGGCTGACCCTGGGTATTTAAAGAGGCCTGTCCCCTGCCAATCCAAGTTGGGGATAGGTCAGGGCTCCTTAGAATATCACAGGCAGCTCCATCTCTCCTCTCCTTCTCTCTTTCCACAGCATTCTAGAAGCCTCTGGAAAGAAGAGGGAGGTCTTAGTGATGCTGCCTGTAAGTCACCCAGCTTCTACCCTGAGCCACTCCTAGCCCAGACCAAACTAAAAACAAACAGGCCTGGCTGCCAGCACTGTGCAATTGCTCGGTCATGAAACACTGTACCTAAATTAAATTTATATAATTAAATTTTTTTACACAAATAGAGCTTTCTTTTGGTGGTATTTGATCACCACTGACTTTTTTATAAACTTATTATATAAACAAAAAAAGATCGAAAATTTGGAAAAAAATATATATATTTTCTGTTTCCTGTTATTAAACATATCCAATCAAATTGAATTTCTTCATAAAATGTATTCTGCTACATGTCTTTAGTAAAAAGCGTATGGCGTCTACAAACTATATACTTGAATTTACACTCTGACTTTCTGACTGCCTATCACATGTCTTGAGGTGCTAAGCTGCCAGGACAGTATAAACAACATCCAAATGACTCCGTTTTGGAAAGTAGACACCCTAAGCTGAGAGACATTTGGAGTCCATGGAAGATTTTATTTACTTGCCCCAATTTTATAGAAAACACCAAACAAAAAATATTATTTTTTTTAAACAAAGTTGTCTTTTTAATTAGATATTTCTCACACATGCCATGGGTATATGAGGAATTACACCCAAAACACATTCTGCTACTTATCTAAAGTATGGGGATACCACATGTGAGAGACTTATTGGCAGCCTAGCCACGTACAGGGGCCCATAATCCAATGAGCACCTTCAGGCTTTCAAGGGCGTTAATTACTCATTGGATTTCCAGACTCATTTTCGTAAAGCCCTAAAATGGCAGGACAGTATAAACACCCCCCCAAAATGATCCCTTTTTGGAAAGTGGACACCCCAAGGTATTTGCTGAGAGGCATGTTGAGTCTTTGGAAAATCATATTTTTTGCCACGTTTTTGGAAAATGGAAAAAAAAATGTTTTTTTCATACCGCCTGATCGATGTGGATGAAGAAATCTCTGTCAGAAAAAAGTGAAAAAAGTATATCCCAAGCAGAGGAGCTACTGTCCCTGACCACCCCATGCTCCTAATGAGGGGCATTCATGTTTTTCTTTGTTTAACTGTGGATGAAGAAATCTCCCCCTGCAGCCCTGCAGGCACTGACATTTGTATTCTGAGAGAAGCACCCTAATGCTGTCAGAATACACAGATCAGTGCTGTAGCTGCTTGGTGTTCCTGAAAAGCAAATAAAAACAGTTAACAATAACACACAGTAACAATAAAACATTAACTCAATAAACACACAACTTTTTAAAAACTTTTTTGTAACTTAACTTTTCACACAGAAGTTTTTTTTACCTTCATGTATAGAATGCAGGTAATAAACCTTGAGCCTTTAATGATACTTAAAGTGCAACAATAAAAATGCCTGGAGGGTCCCCTTAGTCTGCCTGTAAAGTAGTGCATCTGTAGCATGCAAAGAACATGCTGTAGCAAAAATGACATTTCTGAGTTAAACCGCATTTAAATTGACTTAAAGAAAAAAACAGCGTGTGGACCCCCTAGTTCATACCAGGCCCTTTGGGTCCAGTATAGATTTTAAGGGGCCCCCCAAAATCCATACAGACCCTTATCCAGGCATGCAGCCTGGCAGGTCAGGAAAGGGGGGGGGGACGAGCGAGTGGCCCCCCTCCTGAACCATACCAGGCCACATGCTCTGCCCCCCCACCCCAAAGCACCTTGTCCCCATGTTGATTGGGACAAGGGCCTCATACCCACAACCATGGCCGGTGGTTGTGGGGGTCTGCGGGCTGGGGGCTTATCGGAATCTGGAAGCCCCCATTTAACAAGTGGCCCCCCACATCCCAGCCCCCCTATGTGAATGAGTATGGGGTACACTACCCATTCACCAAAAACGTGTCACAAAGTAATAAAAACACACAGACAGTTTTTGACAATTCCTTTATTAAAAAATAAAAAAATTGTGCCCCCTAAGTAAATCCATCCGTCAATCATGCCACCACACCCGAAAAGGAAAAAGAAAACAAAAGCCGCTCTCGCCGACATGCCGTTTGACATTTCTTATATAGGGACGGGGTCGGGCCACCTGGCTATGTCCACTGGTGTCACTGCCTACTTCTGACATCACGGACCCAGCATTCATTGGTCCATGAGGGGGGGGGCCCTGGCAACATGAAAGCACGGAGGAGGCATTCGGCCGGTATTCAGCCGGTATTCGGCTGGCCGTTTTTTTTGGGGGGGGGGGTTTCGGGTCGGCGGTGCGGTGGGCGGTGTGATTGGCGTTGGATTTACATCGAGGGACATTGTTTTTTTATTTTTTAATAAAGGATTTGTCAAAAACTTGTCTCCTGTTTTAATTTTTCTTTACACTTTTTTGGTGAATGGGTAGGGGACTTCCAGATTCGGTAGGGGGCATCCAGATTCTGATAAGCCCCCTGCCTGCAGACCCCGACAACCCTGGGCTGTGTGTGGCAGAGCCCCTCCCTGCCCCAAAGCACCCACCCCCCCCCATGTTGAGGTCATGTGGCTTGGTATAGTTCAGGAGGGGGGGGGGGCGCTTGCTTCTCCCCCCATTTCCTGACCTGTCAGGCTGGTACGGAATGGGGGGACCCCACACTGTTCTTTTTTCAGCTGTAAGCAGGGAAACCCATTGACAGCTGATGACTCATCAGTTGTTAAGAATGCTGCAGCCGGCCTCCCTGGCCCCATGCCTTAACAACCAGCTTACACTGCACCCTGATTGGGCAAAGCTTTACCTAATCAGGGTGCAGAATGCACATTGCAGCGCACAGTACATTGCAGGGTGTTTGGTGGGGCAAACACCCGGTGCAATGCAGTGTAAGCTGGAAGTTAATGAGCGGGGCCAAGGAGGCCAGCTGCGGTGTCCTTAACAACTGATCAGTCATTAGCTGTCAATGGGTTTCCCCGCTGACAGCTGAATAAAAAAATTAAAGTGGTGCTTAACCCCCCCCAGTTCATACCAGGACTTTATTCGGGCATGCAACCTGGCACCCCCCCTCCTAAACCACACCGGGGCTTTATTAAAAATGCTTTATTAAAAAATAAAAAAGCAGTGTCCCTCGATGTAAATCCATCATCAATCATGCAGTCCGCCGTAACGCTGACCTGAAAAAAAAAAAAACACTCCGTCTTCTAGGCTGACCGCTGGCCGAATGAATCCTCCGCGCTTTGACAGTTCTTATATAGGTAAGGGCGGGTCCACCTGGCAACGTCACCTGGTGGCCCCACTCCCTTGTAACATCACGGACCGGTGCATGCTGGGTCCATGGCGTCAGAAAGGGGCGATGCCACCAGGTGATGTAGCCAGGTGGCCTCTCCTTCCCCATATACCCTTTCCTATATAAGAAATGTCCAACAGCTTAGCCTGTAGAAGGCATGCAGCCTTCATGTCAGTGAGAGTGGCTTTTTATTTATTTTTCGGGTGTGGCAGGCAGCGTGATTGACGGATGGATTTACATCAGGGGATACTAATTTTTTATTTTTTAATAAAGGAATTGTCAAAAACTGTCTGTGTGTTTTTATTACTTTGTGACACTTTTTTGGTGAATGGGTAGGGGTACTATGCACCCAACTCCCTTTCTCTTGCGCCCTTTGGAATGCCCGCTCTGTCTGTAACAAACTTGCCTCTCCATGATCTCTTTACCGCTAACTCATTTAATCTATTTGCCATTACCGAAACCTGGCTTCATGAATCCCACATTGCGTCTTCTGCTGCCCTATCCTACGGTGGTTTTCTTTGGACTCCCCCAGACCCAGTGGACGCAAAGGAGGGGGTGTTAGAATCCTTTTAGCCCCACATAGCATCTTTCAGGTACTTCACCCACCTCCCTCTCTGTCACTCTCCTCATTTGAGGCACGCTGCATTTGTCTTTTCTACCCAGTTTCTCTAATGATTATTACTAATATTATTTAAGGTACTTATATAGCGCAGTCAATTTACGCAGCGCTTTACATATACATTGTACATTCACATCGGTCCCTACCCTCAAGGAGCTTACAATCTAAGGTCCCTAATTCACATTTATATACTAGGGCCAATTTAGACAGAAGCCAATTAACCTACCAGTATGTCTTTTGAGTGATAGCTGTGATCTACCGGCCCCCTGGACCAGTATCAACCTTTCTTGACCTCTATGAAAAAGAAATTGCACGATGTCCTGCCCTGACACACAACAGCAATAACTACAGGCCGATAAAATATGCATATAATGTGAACATGAGACAATCCACATACATGGTAAAACAATATATGCCAATATACAAACATCAGAGAAATTTGCAAGCATGAGTAGTATCCGGCGACGTTTTGCGAGACCACGCTCGCTCTTCAGGGGTAAATGCTTTGCTAAATCTGTAATACAAGTAGTAAATCAAATGAATGAGTGTATGTTGCATCAAATAGGCAGGAAGGTGAGTAATCATCGGGGTCAGGCTAGGGACCCCATACTCACCATTGGGCTGGACCAGGCCATCAGTCGCTGATTTCACCGGCGGGGCTGTGTTTTTAACCATCCCAAACAATGGGGGACACCACGTCTTGCGGTCCCAGGCAGCGACGAGTGTCTTTATCGCTCGTACGCTGCCCTGTTCGCACATGACTTTGGGAGTGGAGCATTTGGTCCCTTCCCCGGGGGTATAATTGGAGCCTGACATGGCAGCTTTTCTCACATGACTTCACACACACACACCAGCTGCACTTCCACGATGGGATGGTCTCACATCACACACAGGTTAATTGTTTTGCTGTTTGGCTTAGTTGACATTTTAGTAAATTTTTTTGCCTTTTCCTTCAACCCTTCAACTCTATTCCACTCAATGTGCACTTGCAAACTTACTGGCCCAACATTTCTTTACTCTGTAATGTCCTTTATTTATGCCCTTTTAGTCTCCCAACATATACCAGCATTTACTTTATGAAAAATCACATGCATCTACATACTCTCTTATTATTTTTGCAATATGCATACCCAACACAGCAGGAAGTGTACCTTATTCCCAGGGTCTTTCTGATATATACATATACTTTTTCTTTTTTTTTTTACCATCTTTACAGTTCATGATCATGGACAAGGGGAGACTTCTAGGGACACTTATATTTGTATCTACAAAGGCCATGTTGGTGCTCCTGCTGTTCCTACATTGGGGTTAACTTTTGCTCCTCTCCCTCAGCTCCTGTGTTGGATATTTGTTGCTGCCGCCGCTGATGGTATCAGCGACTGATGGCCTGGTCCAGTGCATTGGTGAGTATGGGGTCCCTAGCTTGACCCTGATCATTACTCGCAAATCAAAAAATGTAGCGCCAACACATGCACATGATAAATGAAAAATATATGAATGTGTATTAAAACATTCCAATAGTAAACGTGAACAGTGTCAAACATAAAATGTCGATATTTTGCTGGAAGTGACCCAAGTAATATCTAGAATAAATAAGTGTAAAGTTCATATGAGTGGTAACAACGACAGATGAGTCCCTCGGATCGGCTCAAGGACAAAGGAACACAGGTAAGGAACAAGCTTGTCTGATGTCACTGAAAAGCATAAATACTCTTACCAGAGATGTTGGATACAGCTACCATACGGTATTTGTATCAGGCAGGCTTAAATGTTGGAATTCTTGCATCCATGGGTCAAGTGGAAACCCTGCAAACAGGAACCAAACAGCTTCCAAGGCAGGCCACTGGATCAATCAGCAGTTACAGCAATCAATAGACCTCCAAGCGCCAGATGATCAAAGGGGGAGTGATCCCACGAACCGGGAAAACAGGATGAAAAAAATGGAGACAACTCCAATGGTGCAGGTCAAAAAGGTATATAAAAATGTATTCACATTGGCATGTGACAAATATAATCATTACTCACCTACCTGCTTCTATTTGATGCAACATACACTCATTTATTTGATTTACTACTTGTATTACAGATTTAGCAAAGCATTTACCCCTGAAGAGCGAGTGTTGTCTCGCGAAATGTCGTCGGGTACTACTCATGCTTGCAAATTTCTCTGATGTTTGTATATATTGTTTTACCATGTATGTGGATTGTCTTGTGTTCATATTATATGCATATTTTGTAGTTATTGCTGTTGTGTTTGAGATGCGCAACAATTGTAATAAATCTACATTATTTTACTTCCATGACATGTTTCTTGACTAACCATATTTACCTCACTCAAAGTCCCAGGGCGAACCCCTTGTATATATGTATTGAATTAGGGATGGAGGTGATGTTGGGGTAACACCAGACCTTGGATCATTTATGTACCTTGCTGATAATAGCCTTCTTACAGTCTGGATTTCGTCCTCAACACTCCACAGAAACTGCTCTCCTAAAACTAACAAACGATCTACTAATGGCCAAAACCAATGGACACTATTTTGAACTCCTACTCCTGGACCTCTCTGATGCCTTTAATATGGTTGACCACCCCCTCCTCCTAAAAAAACTCCAAACCTTTGGTCTCCGTGACTGTACTCTTTGCTGGTTCTCTTCCTACTTAACCAACCGCACCTTTAGCGTTACTTACAATTCTACTTCCTCCTCTCCTCTTCCTTTCTCTGTTGGGGTCCCCAAAAGTTCTGTTCTTGGACTCCTATTTTCAATCTACACTTCCTCCATGGGTCAGCTGATAGCCTCCCATGGCTTTCAATACCACCTCTACGCTGACAACACCCAAATCAATTTCTCTACCCCTCAGCTCACTCCTTCAGTCTCCTTATGTCTCACTAATTTACTATCAGATATATCAGTCTGGATGTCACACCACTTCCTCAAACTTAATCTATCCAAAACCAAACTTATCATTTTTCCTCCCCACATGCCTCTTCCCCTGATGTCTCTGTCAAAATCGATGGCACAACTATAAGCCCATCCACACATGCAAGGTCCTAGGTGTAGTCCTGGACTCTGAACTCTCCTTTAAGCCCCACCTCCAATCACTGTCCAAATCCTACCACCTCAACCTCCGTAAACATCTGCAAAATATGCCCCTTTCTAACCAATGACACAAAAAAGCTCTTAATTCACTCCCTGGTCATCTCTTGCCTCGACTACTGCAACTCCCTTCTCATTGGCTTACCTCCACATAGTCTATCCCCCCTTCAATCCATCATGAATTCTGCTGCCAGACTCATCCACCTCACCAATCCCTCTGTGTCTGCTACTCCTTTCTATCAAGCCCTCCACTGGCTTCCACAAATTAAATTCAAAATACTAACAACTACTTATAGATGGCTTTTTAGTCTCAAAGGTAAAAATATATGTGCTGTCCCTTTAAGTGCACATAGAAAATTATATAATAATTAACAAAACATATATAAAGTGCATCAGTGTAAACAAATATGTAACAGAACCTCAGAATATAATTTAATATCCCCAACAATGAATAATGTGTACAAGTGTTAAATAAGTGAATGTCATTTAAAAAACAAAAACAAAAGTTCATGCGCAAAGTCCATGATAAATCATCAAAAAATGTGCTGTGGAAGAAAAACTACAATTCATGTGATTCTCCAAGTGTGGCCACATTTCACTTCAAGCTCCTTATCAAAGACATGGGATCTTAAATTACAGGAGGTCAATTCAGCTCACAAACAACACATCTACACTACAGTTTATAATGAGAATAAAAGGAAATTTGGGACTTTAAATGAGGCAGGAACCAAAAGGGTAACTGCCTCCATCCCTATCATTGATTATAATTGAGAGCAAGTGGTGGGACTTTATATGAAGCACACAGCAGCACAAAAGGAAGTCAAGTGACTGGGAAATACTGTTTATTCATGTTGTATAATCTAACATACAACTAAATGGGTATATAACCTCCAAAAGCATTGGATCATTTACAACATAAGTTACATAGTAATCCGCAATCATTGAAACAGTTGTAGAACAGACAATGGATACATTTTTATAAACATAGGTAAATTAAAAGCAAAACTAAATATAACAAAAAAATATGAGAAGAGGGGAGAAAAATAAATAAAAATGAAAAATAAAAAGGAATGAGCATAAAGGTGTAAGGTACCTGGTGGCGAGCCTGGCTTGATGGAAGGGAACCTCTCTTACGGCTCTGGTTCAGGGTCCACTGGAATGGGGACAGGGGACCCGTGAGCACAGCGGAGTAGGAGTGTCCGTCCGGTGAGTCAGCTGGTGCAGGATGAAGCAGGATGCTGGTGCTGGTCTTTAGATGGCAGGAACTGCAGGTGATGGCACAGCAGGCTTGGGGTCGGATGACCGAAGAGAGAGGTAGTCTCTGGAGCAGCAGCAGCGGAGGCAGATCCTGTGTGGGAGAGAGGCACACTCGGACGGCAGAGGTAGTCAGACAGGCCGGGTCACAGGGAAGGCAGATAGGCATTAAACGGCAGGCAGGAGGATGGTCAAGTGACAGGCAGAGGTTCGGCAAGAGGTGGTAAGTCCTTAAGCAGAGTCAGGCAAGCCGGGGTCAAGGAGCAGAGAGGTCAGCGGGGTCAGACAGGCCGGGTCGGGTTCCAAGGATCACAGATAGGTACAGGCAGGTTTACACAGGAGACTCAGGTCAGAGCTGCAGACGAACAGCACCGCAGGGCTGCAGCTCTGATCCTTAAATAGGGGCACTGGCGACAAACAGCGCTAGACGCGCACGTGCAAGCGCACGTGCGCGCGCCCCCGCTATTAGCGCACGGGAGCGCGCGCGCGGGCCGGTCGCGCGCGTGCACGCGCCCGCGGCGCGCGCCAACGCCTGCGCTGATGCCTGGATAGCACGGGGGTGACCGTTTGCCTGCGTAGAGGCAATCTGGGTCGCACGGAGCGGCCAGGACCCTGACATTGCCCCCCCACAAGGGGCAACCTCCGGGTGCCCAAAAGACTTCTCTTCTCTGGGTGGGCGGAAAAAAAGGCACGGATCAGTCTTCTGGCATGAAGGTTACTATCGGGTTCCCAGGAATTGTCCTCAGCCCCGTACCCCTTCCATTTAACCAAGAACTGTGTCTGCCCTTGCCGCCTCCTACAATCAATAATGGCCTCCACCTCGTATTCTTCACCGCCCTCGACAAGAACAGGACCAGGAGGTCCAGCTCCCCTATCAGGAAAGGGGTCGGGTACAGCGGGTTTCAACAGGGCCACATGAAACACCGGGTGTATCTTCATTGAGGTGGGCAACGACAGTTCATAGGATACCTGGTTGATCCTCCTTTTCACAGAGAAGGGTCCCAGAAACTTGGGAGCGAGTTTCTTGGAAGGGCAAGGTAACTTCAAGTTAATAGTAGATAGCCATACCTGATCTCCAATCTGGAGGTCCAGTTCTCCCCTTCTTTTCCAGTCAAAGAACCTCTTGCAGTCCGCCTGGGCCTTGGTTATCGTCTCTTGGAGGATCTGGTTGTTGTGATTGAGGAAGGTCACTGTATCCTGCACCGCTGGAACCGGAGATTCTGGAAGAAAGTCAGGGAGAAAGGATAAGTGGAAGCCATAGTTGGAGAAAAAAGGGGACTGACCTGTGGCTGAGTGGTTGGCGTTGTTGTATGAAAACTCGGCTAAGGGTAGTAGGGACACCCAATCGTCCTGCACAAAGGACGTGAAGCACCTAATGTACTGCTCCAAGGTCTGATTTGTGCGTTCTGTCTGTCCATTTGTTTGAGGATGATAGGCCGAGGACAGCGCCAACTCAATCTTTAGGGATTTACACAAAGCCCTCCAGAAACGGGACGTAAACTGAACCCCCCTATCGGAGACTATGCTGGCAGGGACCCCATGCAACCTAATTATCTCCCTGATAAAGACACGGGCTGTTTCAGAAGCGGACGGGGTTCCCTTAAGGGGCAGAAAGTGGGCCATTTTAGACAGCCGGTCTACGACTACAAAAATAGCTGTGCATCCTTCTGAGCATGGAAGTTCAACTATAAAGTCCATGGTGATCATCCTCCATGTACGATCGGGTACGGGAAGAGGCTTAAGGAGGCCCCAAGCTCGGCTTCTTGAGGTCTTGCTCCGGGTACAGACAGGGCAGGCGTTGACGTACTCCTTGCAGTCTTTCCTCAGACTTGGCCACCAGAAGGTGCGTTGCACCAGATCGATAGTCTTGCGGACTCCAAAATGTCCTGCCAGAGGGTGGTCATGGCAAAGATTCAGGACCTTGGTCCGAACAGATTCCGGGACAAAAACTTGGCTTCCTTTCCAAAAGAAACCGTCTCTGGGAGTCAGGGGAGCCCCTGGGGTTGCTGGGTCATTTGCAGATGCCTCCTTGATCTGTGAGAGCAAATCCGGTTGTACGAGTAGGAAGTTGCCGGATGATAGGATGGTGTCTGGAGCTGCTGTGTCTCTTGGACTGTCGAACATGCGCGAGAGCGCGTCTGGTTTCACGTTTTTGGATCCTGGGCGGTAGGTGATATGAAAACAAAATCTAGAAAAAAACAAGGCCCAACGGGCTTGTCGAGGCTTCAGTCGCTTGGCTGTCCGTAGATACTCAAGGTTTTTGTGGTCGGTATACACCAATACCGGATGACTTGCGCCCTCCAACAGGTACCTCCATTCCTCCAGGGCTGCCTTGATGGCCAGGAGTTCCCGATCTCCAACGTCGTAGTTCCTCTCTGCGGGAGTTAGTTTTCGAGAGAAGAACCCTACCGGGTGCATCAAATCCTTGCTGCCTTGACGCTGAGATACCACTGCTCCCAGCGCTACTTCGGAAGCGTCGACCTCCAGAATGTATGGGAGGGCAGGGTCGGGGTGACTGAGGATGGGGGCAGAGGTGAATAGTCTTTTAAGTTTTTCAAAAGCTTCCTGGGCCTCGGGGCCCCACTGAAAGCGTGTACCCTGCTTTGTCAGTTGGATAATAGGGTTGACGATGGTAGAGAATCCCTTAATAAATTTTCTATAGAAATTCGCGAATCCTATAAAGCGCTGAATGCCCTTCTTGTCCGATGGTGCCGGCCAGTCCAATACAGCAGTTACCTTCTGGGGATCCATCCTGATCCCTGCTGGGGAAATCTCAAGTCCCAGAAACTGAATCTCTTGCTGTTCAAACAGGCACTTTTCTGCTTTAGCATATAGGCCATGCTGCCGGAGACGAAGTAGCACTCTGCTCACATGGCCCTGGTGCTGTTCAAGAGAATTGGAAAAAATTAAAATGTCATCGAGGTATACTATTACAAAAATGTCCAAAAAGTCTCTAAAGACATCATTGATCAGGTGCTGAAAGGTGGCAGGGGCATTGCAGATGCCGAACGGCATGACTAGATATTCATAGTGACCAAAGCGGGTCCGGAAGGCCGTTTTCCATTCATCCCCGGACCTGATACGGACCAGGTTGTAGGCACCCCTTAGATCCAACTTGGAGAAGATAGTTGCCGTTCGTAATTTCTGGAAGAGCTCCGGTATCAACGGCAAGGGGTATCGGTTCTTGACTGTCACCTTATTCAACTCACGGTAGTCCACACAAGGCCTGAGTGTTTGGTCCTTTTTGGTAACAAAGAATATCCCCGCGCCTGCTGGGGAAGTGGAGTGACGGATAAACCCTTTTTCGAGGTTCTCCGCGATGTATGCCTTCAGGGCCTCCTGCTCCTTTTCGGATAAGGGAAAGATGCGACCGAATGGGATTTCGGCACCTGGGAGAATCTCGATAGGGCAGTCATATGGACGATGGGGCGGCAGGGAGTCTGCCCCTCGTTTACTGAACACGTCGAGGAAGTCGTGGTAAGTCTTGGGCACGGCCCGGCACAAGTCCTGATCGGAGTTCAGGCAACACAGAGCAGAGGGTGCCCCAGCGGGCTCAGGTAGGCAGTGCTGAAGGCAATAAGGGGACTGGAATTTTACTTGTCCCGTTGACCAGTTAATGCAAGGGTTGTGGGCTTGGAGCCATGGTATGCCCAAAATCACTGGGAAGAGAGGAGAAGAAATTACATCCAGTATCAACAGTTCTTGGTGCTGGGACAAGATGGTGGCAGGCAGGGGCAAGGTCTCTTGGGTCACTTGACCTGATTTGATGCGTGATCCATCGGCCAAGAAGACAGAAAGTCCCTGGGTCTTCTCTCGGAGGGGTAGGCCTTGTAAGTTGGCAAAGGTGGCATCGATAAAACAACTGCATGCTCCGGAGTCAAGGATAACGTTGGTGTGGATTGTCTTTCCTTGAAGCTGCAACGAGAGGGGAAGAGCCAGGTGAGTGGTGTTGCTGGGGCAAGGTGCAGGTTTAGAAGAGACAGAAGAAAGACACTTACGGATCTTGACTGGGCAGTTGTTCACGTAATGTCCAGAGCCACCACAATAGAGGCATAGGTTCAGCTGCCGGCGCCTGGCACGCTCCTCAGGAGACAGGGTGGAGCGCATAAGTCCGATCTGCATTGGTTCAGGGCCGTCGAAGGCAGGACTGGCTGGAACTGAAGCAGGTGTAGGAAAATAGCGGGAAGCTGGAGTTGGAGCCCTTGCCACCATCCAGGCCGGGCGGGTCGGTTGGGAGGAACGTTCGGCTCGGCGTTCCCGGAGCCGGCGATCCAGTTGGATGGTCAGGGTAATCAGGTCTTCCAGAGACTCGGGGACCCCCACTCGAGCCAGTTCATCCTTCAGACTCTCAGATAGACCTGTGCGGAATTGATGCCTAAGGGCTGCATCGTTCCACCGAGTGTCCGCGCTCCAGCGCCTGAAATCAGAGATGTAGTCCTCGGCCATTCTACGGCCTTGTTGGAGCGTGGACAAGGCGGTCTCGGCTGTAGTGGTTCTTTGGGGGTCATCATAGAGTTGTTCCATTGCCTGGAAGAAGGTAGCAAGGTCCTGGATCTGTGGGCTATCGACTCTCAGAAGACGGTGGGCCCATGATTGAGGTTCTCCTTGCAGGAGAGATACTACGAATCCCACCTTGGTGGCTTCCAACGAAAAAGTCCTGGGCTGAAGTGCAAAATAAAGCTGACAGGCATCTCGGAAGGCCGGGAACTTGGACCGATCCCCTGAGAATCTTTCCGGAACGGGCACTCTTGGCTCTGGAGGAAGCATCACTACTGCAGGCTGAACCGTGGGTTGCACTGGTGGTGCAGGAGGTGCAGCGGCCATAGGACCGGAGAGATGCTGTACCTGTCCCTCTAACCTGGTATAGCCTTCCTGTAGAGACTTCACTGCTTGGGTGAGGGCTGCAAGGTGGGAGCAGAAGTCCTGCATGGACGAGGTTCCTTCCGCAGGCTCGGTCATCTGGGCTGTTCGTACTGTAAGGTACCTGGTGGCGAGCCTGGCTTGACGGAAGGGAACCTCTCTTACGCCTCTGGTTCAGGGTCCACTGGAATGGGGACAGGGGACCCGTGAGCACAGCGGAGTAGGAGTGTCCGTCCGGTGAGTCAGCTGGTGCAGGATGAAGCAGGATGCTGGTGCTGGTCTTTAGATGGCAGGAACTGCAGGTGATGGCACAGCAGGCTTGGGGTCGGATGACCGAAGAGAGAGGTAGTCTCTGGAGCAGCAGCAGCGGAGGCAGATCCTGTGCGGGAGAGAGGCACACTCGGACGGCAGAGGTAGTCAGACAGGCCGGGTCACAGGGAAGGCAGATAGGCATTAAACGGCAGGCAGGAGGATGGTCAAGTGACAGGCAGAGGTTCGGCAAGAGGTGGTAAGTCCTTAAGCAGAGTCAGGCAAGCCGGGGTCAAGGAGCAGAGAGGTCAGCAGGGTCAGACAGGCCGGGTCGGCTTCCAAGGATCACAGATAGGTACAGGCAGGTTTACACAGGAGACTCAGGTCAGAGCTGCAGACGAACAGCACCGCAGGGCTGCAGCTCTGATCCTTAAATAGGGGCACTGGCGCCAAACAGCGCTAGACGCGCACGTGCACGGGCGCGCGCCCCCGCTATTAGCGCACGGGAGCGCGCCCGCGGGCCGGTCGCGCGCGTGCACGCGCCCGCGGCGCGCGCCAACGCCCGCGCTGATGCCTGGAGGGCACGGGGGTGACCGTTTGCCTGCGTAGAGGCAATCTGGGTCGCACGGAGCGGCCAGGACCCTGACAAAAGGCTTGACGCGTTTTGCCTGCGTAGAGGCAATCTGGGTCGCACGGAGCGGCCAGGACCCTGACATGTCTGTTTTACCTTTATAATCATTTTACATTCTACATTAATCACCTTTCTTTCTCATGCATTTATCTTGCATCTTAGGTTTTCCATCAGGCTCACTGCTTTTTCCTTTCACAGGGTTGTCCATTCACACACACATGGCCCACGAATTGTCCGATTTTTTGGCGACTTTCGATGCTGCACTGCCGCTGCGCAGATGCAGATTCAATATGCAGCCTGGTAACCAACCGTTTATATACAATTTTTCTTTTATTTGGCTAACTAAAATCAATTATCCTTTTGACCATTTAGAATTAATATATTTTTGTTTTTAGATATTTTCCATGGTTTATGCTTCTGATGAGTGGCTACAAGGCTGTGAAACGTGCCAAGCCTTACATTTTACTACCATTCTACCATGGACCAATTTATACTCTCTACGGTTTTATTCATGTCTATAATCATTCAGTATATGAATTATGCTTATTGTTTTTTATTTTTCATTTTTATTTATTTTTCTCCCCTCTTCTCATTTTTTTTTGTTATATTTAGTTTTGTTTTTAACCACTTTGGGCCCGCGCTATAGCCAAAAGACGGCTACAGCGCGGACGCTAACTGCCGAGAGGGCGTCCCTGGACATCTTCCTGTTTACTTCCCCTCTGTGCACCACCATGGGCGCGCATCTGGGAAGTTCTGTGTTGGCCGTGTCCCTTGGACACAGCCAATCACAGATCGTGCTAAATGGCCAATCACAGCGGCCATTTAGCACTCGATCGGCGTGTCCAATGGGAGGTGATCTCATATGTAAACATATGAGATCATCTCTCATCGCCGGCTCTCCCTCCTCACACAGAAACAGCGTGTGAGGAGGGAGAGCTTCCGTGCTGCAGCTGCAGCGTGAGTGAAAAGTAAGTTAACACTCATACAGTGAAACACACACACACAGTGAAACACACACATGCCCACCTGTCCCCAGTGCCACCTGTCCCCAGTGCCACCTATCAGTGCCAACTGTCCCCTGTGCCACCTGTTAGTGCCATCTGTCCCCAGTGCCACCTGTCAGGGCCATCTGTCCCCAGTGCCACCTATCAGTGTAATCTGTCCCCACTGCCACCTGTCAGTGTCACCAGTGCCACCTATCAGTGCCACCTGTCAGTGTCACGTGTCATCAGTGCCACGTATCAGTGCCATCTGTCATCAGTGTCAGGTGTCAGTGCCACGTATTAGTGCCATTTGTCATCAGTGCCATGTATTAGTGCCATCTGTCATCAGTGCCACGTATTAGTGCCATCTGTCATCAGTGCCACATCAGTGTCACGTGTCATCAGTGCCATATATTAGTTCCATCTGCCATCAGTGTCACGTGTCATCAGTGCCACATATTAGTGCCATCTGTCATCAGTGTCACATCATTGTCACGTTCCATCAGTGCCACGTATCAGTGCCATCTGCCATCAGTGCCACGTATCAGTGCCATCTGCCATCATTGCCATGTGTCATTGTCCTGGTGCTCCAGGGCCTTCAAAAGTGTAATAGGTAGTCAACAAGTTAGATGTGTAATTTATGCTCCTAGAACACGTGACAGTGCTCCCTGCATTTTGGGCCTCTCTAGGTGGCTAGGCTGTGAAAAAGTCCCACACATGTGATATCGTAGTACTCAGGATGGAGGAGTAGCAGAATGTATTTTGGGACATTATTTGTGGTATACACATTTCATGTGAGAGAAATAACCTATTACAATGACAATTTTGTGGGAAAAAAAAAATAAAAAATAAAAAAAATCTTAATTTTGCAAAGAATTGTGGGAAAAAATGACAACACCAAAAAGCTCACCATGCCTCTTACTAAATACCTTGGAATGTCTACTTTCCAAAAAGGGGTCATTTGGGGGGTATTTGTACTTTCCTGGCTTGTTCAGGTCGCAAGAAATGAGATAGGCCACCAGTACATCAGGTGTGATCAATTTTTTATGATTTGCACCACAGCATTTAGACTTAGACTCTCTAACTTTCACAAAGACCAAATAATATTCACTAATTTGGGTTATTTGTACCAAAGATATGTAGCAGTAAAAATT
>CM053027.1:148075190-148218919 GCA_028564925.1 Lithobates sylvaticus
CTGGTATGGCTGTCCAGAAGTCTGTGGGAGGACATGCAGCAAGGAGACTGAGCCGGAGGGCAGCGGGTACAGCGGCAGCCGGGGCTGAACAGCCTGGTGGGCCATCTTCATCAGAGGAAGAGGAGTGTGAGCAGAGGACGGGGGAAGAATCGGAGGGGACGGACGGGACGGCACCCCCTCCCGGCAGGATGACAGCAGGACCGAGCAGACATCCGGCTGATGGGGCGTCACCTGTGCAGCCCGGTAAGTCCACTGTACTTTTACCCGTGATGTATGTGTCAGGTAACAGAGAACAGGTGAGTCCGGTAGAGGGACATGGTCAGGGGTCAGATGTGGGGGCTGGGGGGGCTTCCGCGGGTTTGATGGGATTTTTGGCTGGGATAAAAGTTAAACTGTTAAGCAAATTTGAGGTGGGGGAGAGGGCTGCGGCTGGGCCAGCGGCTGCTTGGGCGCCCCCAGTTGGGGGTGCTGTGGAGGCGGGCACTACTGTGGTCCCGCCGGTAGCAGAACCTCCATCGGGGGACAAAGTACCTGCCGTGGGGGCAGAGAAGAGTACAGCGCAGGCTGGGGAGAAGGTAGCGTCGAACGGCGAGAAGGCCAACAGGCAGGATATCACCAGATTGGCAGATGCTGCAAGGTGTGAGGTGTATGTGTGTTACGAGGGACCCTTGGGGGCTCACCTGAAGCAGGAGGCCAAGGAAAAGCTGTGGAAGGGTGAGTATGTAGAGATTTTTTCCTTGTTGCCCCTGGAGAAGTTCAATCTAGATAGGCTAGTGTCATAGGGGAAAAACAGTCCGAACATTGCTCGGCACTGTTTTGTTATCAGGATGCCATAGGGGAGGCCTACAGGGTTTATGGTGGTACGGCGTGGCTGAGGTATGACGAACAGTTTAGGCAGCGGAGAGCAGTGCGGCCAGAACTCAGATGGGACCACAAGGACATTAGCTTGTGGATGCGGCTGATGACAACTGCGAGGACACCGGGTCAGTTTTTGTCAGGGGGGGGGGGGCAGTGGACCTTCGGCCTCAGGACAACCGGCAGGAAACAAAAAAGGGGTATGTTGGCAGTACAATTCAGGAACATGTAAATTTGGCAACGGATGCAGGTTTAAGCACGAATGCACAGGATGTGGGGGAACGCATCCTTCGTCCAGGTGCTTCAAGCAAGGAAAAGGTCGTCCTGGAGACACTAGCAACATGAGGGAGGACACCCGTGATGGTAACAAGGATGCTGCCGTTTCTAGGTAGGTATCCAGATAGGGGAGCAGCGAAGCTGCTGGAGGAGGGATTTACAGTGGGTTTTAGGATCCCTTGTTCATTGACAGTCCCACCTCTGCAACATCCGGATGTAGTTTCAGAGAAACTACGGAAGGAGGTAGCTTTGGGCAGGATGAGTGGCCCTTTCCAGTTTCCGCCGTGGGATGATTTGGTGGTCTCGCCGTTGGGGGTGGTGCCAAAGAAAGAACCCAATAAATTCCGTCTCATCCACCACCTTTCCTTCCCGAAGGGGGGGGTCGGTCAATGATGCGATCAATCAGGAGGCATGCTCAGTATCCTACACATCTTTTGATGCAGTGGTAAACTGTGCGCGCAAATATGGTAAAGGCGCATTATTAGCCAAGGCTGATGTTGAATCAGCTTTTAGGTTGTTACCGGTCCATCCGGAAAGTTTTTGTTTCTTGGGGTGTCATTGGGAAGGTGATTTTTACATTGACCAGTGCTTGCCAATGGGTTGTTCAATATCGTGCACGCTATTTGAACAATTTAGCTCCTTCGTTGAATGGGTGGTGAGGGACGTGTCTGGAGTGAATTCAATAATTCACTACTTGGATGATTTCTTGTGTACAGGGCCTGCGGCGTCAAAGATTTGTGCACTATTGTTGGCAACGTTGCAACATGTTGCACAGAGATTTGGCATTCCATTGGCACCTGAAAAAACGGAGGGACCTCGTACGGTCATCACATTCCTGGGGATAGTCTTGGATTCTGAAGCCATGGTGTGCCGTCTACCGGAGGATAAATTGGTGGATTTGCGGAGGGAGGTGGCAGGTTTGTTAGGGGTCCGCAAACTGCAGCTGAAAGCGCTAGAGTCGGTCTTGGGGAAGCTGAACTTTGCCGATGGGTCAGATTTTTAGCCGAAGGTTGGCAGCAAGCACGGCAGGTATAAGGTCCCCGACTCACTTTGTGCGATTAGTGAAGTCGCATAGGGAGGATTTGAAGGTATAGCATACCTTCTTAGAGTCCTTTAACGGAAGGGCAATGTGGATGGCGGGACCGGTCAGCAATTTTGACCTGGAGCTATTCACAGACGCGGCAGGGTCTACTGGTTTTGGGGCGTTTTTTCAAGGAAAATGGAGTGCTGGCCCATGGCCGCAAGCATGGGTGGCAGCGGGTCACACGAAAAATTTAGTTTTGCTTGAGCTGTTTCCGGTGGTACTGGCGGTGGAACTATGGGGGGCGGCTTTTAGGGATCTGAAGGTTCGCTTCCATGGAGACAATATGGGGGTAGTGCAGGTCATTAACAGGAACACGGCCTCCTCTCCCCGGTGACTAGGTTGAATGATTAATTGAATGTTTACATTCATGCAGTGCACCTTCCGGGTATGGAGAATGTGGTGGCGGATGCGCTGTCCAGGTTCAAGTGGGACGTTTTCCGGGATTTGGTGCCTGACGCTGATCAGCGTGGCACACCATGTCCGGAATGGTTGTGAGACATTGTGCTTGACACATGACTAGGGAGAAGTGTCTGGTATGGTAATATCTGGAATGGAAATGTTTTTTTCTTTGCGGTTGGGATTGTAGCTTGGGCTGGTAGGATCTTGGTTAAGGTTTTTCAGGGGTGAGTTTCAGCAATAGGGGGTGTAGTTATAAAAAAAAAATTATTAATAAACAATAATAAAAAATAAAATGTAAAGTTTATATATATATATATATATATATATATATATATATATATATATATATATATATATATATATATATATATATATATAAAATAAAAAAGAGAATGATTGAGAAACGACAGTCTTGTTTTGTTTTAAAAAAAATAAAGAGAAATTTTTAGACTGACGTAGATTCTACTGTTTACTGGGATTTGATTTCTTTGGGTATGCAGGGATGCAGGGAGGAGGACCGTTGGGTGGTAATGATGTGTTTCTGTGTGCAATGGAGGGATGTGGTGATCATCGCAAGTTTTTGTTTTCTTCTATTTGCAGGTACGGCAAAAGGATTGGTCTGGATAATGGGCCATTCCTATGTGTGCTGGGGGGCACGGAGGGGTGATGCCAGGAGGGGAGGTAGGCAATTAGGTTTCCCAAAGAGGGAGGTAAGTGGTTTGGTTTCCCGGGTTTTTTATGGGGTAGGTTGGTGAAGGAGGTCCACAGGTTTGCACAGAGGAATAGGCCGCCGGACGTGTTAGTCATCCATGCTGGCGGTAACGATTGGGGTACCAGATCTATGATTGACCTCGCATGCGATATTCAATTCGATGTGTGTTGTCTCACCATGGATTTTCCTAACACCATAGTGGTTTGGTCGGACATGGTTGCCCGCACCACCTGACGGATGGCCAGGTCTGTATCAGGAATTAATAGGGCCAGGAGGAAAGTCAACAGGGCCGTCAGCAACTTTATGGTCAGGAATGGGGGTTTGGCTATTCGACACTTAGAGTTGGAATTCGAGACGTGGAGATATCTGAGACGCAGACGGAGAGCACCTGAACCATGTGGGAATTGATTTGTGGACATTAGGGCTTCAGGATGGCATTGAGCGAGCACTTCGGGTGTGGAGGGGCATTCGGGAAAAAGGGGGTTATTCTCTCATGCTGTGGCGGGTGTTGGTCTGTGCAGAGGAAGGAGATATGACAGAAAATAGTTCAGGAACTGTTGCTGGATGGGTCCTGATGCTGGTTTCTAGATAACTGAGGTTAGACAGAAAGTGTTATGGGGCACTGCGGGCCAGTGTTTGTCTTTGAGCCTGCTTGTCGGCTTGAGGCCTATTATTACGCTTGGAGAAGGACCGCGGTGTCAGTTTGTTATGGGTTAAAGTTATTGGTTTAAAGCATGGGTGCCCAACCACATGTGGCCCGCGGCGCCATCCGAGGTGGCCCACCACGTCTTGCTCTGAGATGGCGGGTCGGCAAGCCCTGATCGCGGGTCCCCGACCCGCCATCTCCGAGCATCAGGGCGAACAACGGAACCGCCGCTAAAGGAAGCAGAGCCGATGCTTCCTGTATAGCGCCGGCTCCTTCACAGGCGGAGTGATATCAAATGTACTCCGCCTGTGACAGGAAGCATCGGCTCTGCTGTCTACTGCAGCCGCATGCTTCCTGAGAATGAGATCACAGACAACAGCCAGCAGTGCCAGAGCCAGCAGTACCAGTACCCACCAGCAGTACCAGGTACCAGTACCCGCCAGCAGTACCAGGTACCAGTACCCGCCAGCAGTACCCACCAGCAGTATCAGTACCCACCAGCAGTACCTGCCACCAGTACCAGTACCCACCAGCAGTACCCGCCACCAGTACCAGTACCCACCAGCAGTACTAGCCACCAGTACCAGTCACCAGTACCCGCCAGCAGTACCAGTACCCGCCACCAGTACCAGTACCCACCAGCAGTACCAGCCAGCAGTACCAGTACCAGCCAGCAGTACCCGCCAGCAGTACCAGTACCCGCCAGCAGTATCAGTACCCACCAGCAGTACCAGTACCAGCCAGCAGTACCCGCCACCAGTACCAGTACCCACCAGCAGTACTAGCCACCAGTACCAGTACCCACCAGCAGTACCAGTACCAGCCACCAGTACCCACCAGCAGTACCAGTACCCACCAGCAGTACCAGTACCCGCTACCAGTACCAGTACCCACCAGCAGTACTAGCCACCAGTATCAGTCACCAGTACCCGCCAGCAGTACCAGTACCCACCAGCAGTACCAGTACCAGCCAGCAGTACCAGTACCAGCCAGCAGTACCTGCCAGCAGTACCAGTACCCACCAGCAGTACCAGTACCCACCAGTACTAGCCACCAGTACCAGTCACCAGTACCCGCCAGCAGTACCAGGTACCAGTCAGCAGTACCAGTACCAGCCAGCAGTACCAGTCACCAGTACCAGTACCCGCCACCAGTACCAGCCAGCAGTACCAGTACCCGCCAGCAGTACCAGTATCCACCAGCAGTACCAGTACCAGCCAGCAGCACCAGTACCCACCAGCAGCACCAGTACCCACCAGCACACGCCAGCAGTACCAGTACCCGCCAGCAGTACCAGCCAGCAGTACCAGTACCCGCCAGCAGTACCAACCAGCAGTACCAGCCAGCGGTATCTGCCAGCATTAGCAGCAGGCAGTACTCAGCGGTATCAGCCAGCAGTACCAGCCAGCAGTACCAGTACCCACCAGCAGTACCAGCCAGCAGTACCCGCCAGCAGTACCAGTACCAGCCAGCAGTACCAGTACCCACCAGCAGTACCAGTACCCACCAGCAGTACCAGCCAGCAGTACCATTACCAGTCAGCAGCACCAGTACCCACCAGCACACGCCAGCAGTACCAGTACCCACCAGCAGTACCAGCCAGCAGTACCATTACCAGTCAGCAGCACCAGTACCCACCAGCACACGCCAGCAGTACCAGTACCCACCAGCAGTACCAGTACCCGCCAGCAGTACCAGCCAGTGGTATCTGCCAGCAGTACCAGCAGGCAGTACCCAACAGCAGTACCAGCCAGCAGTACCAGCCCTGGAGGACAGCCAGCAGCAGCCACCAGTTATAACCACCTGGGGGACAGCAGCAATAAGCTGCAGGAATCCTAAGGAAGAAGTGAAGATTGAGGTCAGTTGAGATGCAGGTAAACCGCTGTGCTTCAGTGTGAAAGGGGCCTTAGTCCCCTTTCACACGATCGGTCCGATGGGGTCAGGCGGACCCCATCGGACCCTCCATTCACCTCTATAGAGCGGCAGATGTAAACGGACTCATGTCTGCTTACACCCGCCTATCTGCAATCAGATCGGAGGGCCCTTAGGGTAGAGCGAGCTGCATCTGTGTCTGCTCTACATATGCGGAGTGGACACAGACCTGCCATTGGCCCGCTAGGGTCATTGTTGCCCGCGACCGGTTACCAAGTCGCTAAAGTGGCCCTCGCTCCTCAAAAGGTTGGGCACCCCTGGTTTAAAGTTTTAAATAAAGTTGGCTGCTACGGCCTTTATTACTCCAATCGGTGTGGTCTCAGTTAATGGGGGTTATTAGTAAGGTTGGGGTCTGGGAACATCAAATCTGTTATACATCAGTCATGAACATCTAATATAGTTACCAAGTTATATATAACCAACAAGAAGAATGCCAGGAAATGTGATGTGGGGGGGGGGGGGGGGAGACTCTGGTGACCAGAGACCACCTTCCGCAGAGTGACTACAGTAAAAGGTAAGGGGGGATGTTACTGAAATGAGGGGAAACCTTTATATCAGTGCCCTCTTACATAATTGTATTCACGTCCACCTTACATCAGTGACCCCCCCCCCCCCTTCAGACTGGCCTGATGGCGCTGTCACTGACCTCCTCTCCGGTGCAGCATGCAGGGCTCAGTTAGACGGCTCCAGGTTGGTGGCTCTGGTTTTTATCCTATAGTCTCTTCTCCACAGTACATACACATCTGACTCCTCCCGTAATCCCAATCCCGGCGGTGCTCTCACTCTTGATTCCTCTCCAGACTCCCCCTAAGGCCCCTTTCACACTGGGGCGGTGAGCCGCGGTGACGGTAAAGCAGCGCTATATTTATCGCTGCTTTACCGTCGTTTTCACCGCGGTTTTCGGCCGCTCGCGGTGCGGTTTTACCCCCCGCGAGCGGCCGAAAAAGGGTTTAAACACCCCCCGCAGAGCGCCGCCGTAGCCGCGGTATTGCCGCGGTCTCCCATTCTTTTCAATGGGAAGGAGCGGTATAGGAGCGGTGAACACACCGCTCCTATCCCGCTCCAAAGATGCTGCTAGCAGGACTTTTTTTTTCATCCTGCTAGCGCACCGCTCCAGTGTGAAAGCCCGCGGCTTTCACACTGGAGTTAAAGGGGCAGGATTTTTTCATGCGGTGAACAGGCGCTATTTTTAGCGCTGCACCGCATGAAAAACGCCCCAGTGTGAAAGGGGCCTTAGAGACTGCATCACGTTAAAAGACAAGAGATAGTCAGAGATTGCAGACAGGATACAAGCGATGGTTAGAGGCTGCGGACAGGATACAGGAGGTGGTTAGAGGCTGCAGACATGGTACAAGAGGTTGTCGGAACATGTGCACAGGATACAGGAGGCAGTCAGAGGATGTGGAAATGGTACAGGTGGTGGTCAGAGTATGCAGACATGTAGGGGGAGCAGACAGAGGGGTTCCCCCTGTAAGGGGGATCACACAGTGGGATGAAGTCCTGATAAGGCCCTGTGAGGGCCCTCACACAGGACACATGGCAGGCAGGGCAGTGAGGTTGGCACACACCTGGTGATCAGGTTCCTGTTCTTAAAGGGGGTGGGGTCCTGATCCCCAGGGAAGATGGGGTCCCTAGGTGAGATGAAGTCCCCGTTGCCAGGGGAGATGGAGTTCCTGCCCCCAGGTGAGATAGGATCCCTGTCCTAGAGTGAGAAGGGGGTCCCTATCCCCAGGGGAGAAGGGGGTCCCTGTCCCTAGGAGAGAAGGGGGTCCCTGTCCCCAGGAGAGAAGGGGGTTCCTGTCCCCAGGAGAGAAGGTGGTCCCTGGTCCCTGTCCCCAGGAGAGAAGGGGGTCCCTGTCCCCAGGAGAGAAGGGAGCCCCTGTCCCCAGGAAAGAAGGGAGAAGGTTTCCCTGTCCTCGGGGGGGAGAAGGGGGTCTCTGTCTTGGGGGGAGGGGGTCCCTGTCCTCTGGGAAGATGAAGTGGGTTATGGGATGGTCTCACTTACCATGACATGGAGGTCCCTCAATAATGGTCGCCTGGGCTCCCTCCAGCAGCACGGATGTGCGATCAGCATACCCCCAGGGAGTACAGCTACAGCTTGACAATCTGGCAGCAATTGATGGGCACACTGGCAGCAATTGATGGGTACAGTAGCTGAGTTTGATGGCACAGTGGCTGGAATTTTTGGATACAGTGGCTGCGTTTGATTGGCACAGTGAGGCGTTTGATGGGCACAGTGAGGCGTTTGATGGGCACAGTGAGGCGTTTGCTGGGTGCAGTGAAGCGTTTGCTGGGCGCAGTGAGGTGTTTGCTGGGTGCAATGAGGCGTTTGCTGGGCGCAGTGATGCGTTTGATGGGCACAGTGGCTGCGTTTGATGGGCACAGTGAGGCGTTTGATGGGCACAGTGGCTGCATTTGACGTGCACAGTGGCTGCGTTTGACGGGCACAGGGAGGCGTTTGCTGGGCGCAGTGAGGCGTTTGATGGGCACAGTGGCTGCGTTTGACGGGCACAATGAGGTGTTTGCCAGGCGCAGTGAGGCGTTTGATGGGCGCAGTGAGGTTTTTGACTGGCACAGTGAGGCGTTTGATGGGTGCAGTGAGGCGTTTGCTGGGCGCAGTGAGGCATTTGCTGGGCACAGTGAGGTGTTTGACGGGCGCAGTGAGGCATTTGATGGGCAGAGTGAGGCGTTTGCTGGGCGCAGTGAGGCGTTTGCCAGGCGTAGTGAGGTGTTTGATGGGCGCAGTGAGGCGTTTGCTGGGCACAGTGAGGTGTTTGACAGGCGCAGTGAGACGTTTGATGGGCGCAGTGAGGCATTTGATGGGCAGAGTGAGGCGTTTGCCGGGCGCAGTGAGGCGTTTGCCGGGCGCAGTGAGGCGTTTGCCAGGCGCAGTGAGGTGTTTGATGGGCGCAGTGAGGCGTTTGCTGGGCACAGTGGCAGCGTAATTGATGGCAGAACAATGTACTGTAGTTGGCCCGCCCCCCTCTCCAAGCTCCGCTCTATCTCCCCCTCCCAGCAACTCTTCGCCCCCGCGAGTCCATCATTTTTCCGGACACTGGCAGTACATAAGATTCGCGCATGCGCGATTCGCGGTGGTTTAGGGTGGTGGGCGGGGCTGTTTCTGACGTCAATCATCTCTCCGCCTCCGCTCGCCCGCCTTCGAGCAAAATATCTCTCGACCGCGGCTAGCTCCCGCGCATGCGTAGTACGCGAGCAAGGGCTGTGACATCGCGCACGCACAGTAAAGCACCGCCGTCAGCTGGACCGGAAGTGACGCGGTTTGGTTTCTTTATATATGCAGCTAGAAAGCAGCTTGTCATGACAGACCAAGCCACTGAATATTAGACCAACATGAGCGCCTCCGAACTTGACGATCTAAAGCAATTGCTGAATTATAGGGATGGCTTTTTAGCCTCAAAGGTAAGAATATATGTCTAAAATACAATTTTCTTTATATTTAGAATGCCTACTTTTGTACTTGACTGTTCATTGTTTGTTTGTGACTTTTACAGTATATATACATCCACTAAACAGCTCCTTATTGTCTATTAGACATTTATTTTACAGCAGAAATCATGTGAACATCATTCCCCCTTTTAGCGAACTATTTGTTTAGTGATTGTTTTATCTCATATAAGTACTGAGGTAATATGAGGTAATGGCCTTCCAAAAATATTACTAAATTTGAAATGTATAAACTGGACACAACTCATTAGGGGAAATTCAATAAAGCTGCTGTGCTACTTTTCTGGTGTGGATTGCTCTTGTTAATGTGTTGCACCTAATAATAAAAACAAAAATCTGTGACAGTTCTGGTTCTGATAGAGACTTGTGTGCCACATTTAGGTAGTCCTAATTTGCTCTACTTCAGTGGTGGCCGGTGCATTGCCATAGAATGAGATTTGCCGTGGAATGAGATGCTCCGCCTCCATCAAATCCTATTGGCTCACACTGGTCACGTGACCTATTTAACCGTGTGATGGAGGCGGAGCATCTCATCCGACGGCAAATCTCAACGCGAACATCAGTGTCACTTTGGCTATCACAGGGAGAGGATCTCCTCCCTGTGATAGCTGGAGCTGCACGGAGCAAACATCAGTCTCTGTCACAGCTGTCTGGGACATTATTTGACAGGACACCGGGAGCTTGGGGCCGCAAGGGTCGGCTGCGCCCCTGTTATGTCATATGCACACTGATTTTGTTTTACTATAACATACTCCCCTCCCCTTCTAAAGTGCTTTCTTTATTTACACACACAGATCTTGCATCACAGTGTTTCCCTGAACACATCATGTGCTGCTGAGCTGCTAGAGATTAACAGCAGGATGAGATTTGCCGTCGGATGAGATGCTCCGCCTCCATCACACGGTTAAATAGGTCACGTGACCAGTGTGAGCCAATAGGATGTGATGGAGGCGGAGCATCTCATTCCACGGCAAATCTCATTCTATGGCAATGCACCGGTCCATAATGGGTGCAGGTGCCCCCCCCCCCCCCCCCCTAGTTTGCATGTGGGGCTTTTTTATTTTTTTTTAAAGAGCCTCAGGCTCTAATTTGGCCTTATGAAAGGTTGGGAACCCATCAACTTGTACACTAGAGACTCAATATTCACTATCAGTTTCCAGCTTCTCCTCCCCAGCCAATCAGGACAGGATGCGGATGTAAAGAAGACCTGGTTAGCCGGGAGGAGAATCTGGGGAAGCCATGGCGTTGTGACCCTGGAGGGGTGAATTTGTTTGCGCCCCCCCCCCCCCCCAAAGAAGTTTAGCACCAGCCGCCACTGATCCACTTCTACATTGTGGTGCAACACCTGAGCCAAGTTCAAGATAAAATAGGGACAGTTTGGGTGGAATTCAATAAAGCTGCTGCACATCTTTACTGGCATCAATCTCCATGGCTTCCAATACCATCTCTACACTGATGACCCACAAATCTTTCTCTGCCCCTCAGCTCACTCCCTCCATATCTTCATGTATCACTAATTTACTAACAGATATATCAGTCTGGATGTCACACCACTTCCTCAAACTGAACTTATAATTTTTCCTCCCCCACGTGCCCCTTCCCCCTGATCTCTCTGTCAAAATTGATGGGACAACTATAAGCCCATCCCCGCATGCCACGGTCCTAGGTGTAGTCCTGGACTCTGAACTCTCCTTAAGGCCCCACGTTTAATCACTGTCCAAATCTTGCTGCCTCACCCTCCGCACCATCACTAAAATACGCCCCTTTCTAACCAATGACACAACAAAGCTCTTAATTCACTCCCTGGTCATCTCTTGCCTCAACTACTGCAACTTCCTCCACATAGACTATCCCCCCCTTCAATCCATCATGAATTCTGCTGCCAGACTCATTGACCTTACCAATCACTCAGTGTCTGCTATTCCTCTGTCAATCCCTCCACTGGCTTCCACTCACCCAACTAATTAAATTCAAAATACTAAAAACTTACACAGCCATCCACAGCTTAGCCTAGTCTCAAAATACCAAGCTAATAATTCTGTTCATTCCTTTCAAGACGTCCTGCTCTCTAGCTCCTTCGTCACCTCCTCCCGGACTTCTACAGAGCCTCTCCAATCCTTTGGATCTCCTTACCTCAATCTGTCTGATTTATTTCCTACTCTATTTGCTTTTAGACGATCACTAAAAAGCCTCCTCTTTAGAGAAGCTTGTCCTACCCACACCTAACGACTGTATTTTCATTTTCTCCATCAGCTCATCCCCCAGTTATTTTTATTTTTTTTGACTTGACCCTCCCTTCTGGATTGTAAGCTCTGTTGAGCAGGGCCCTCTGATTCCTCCTGTACTGTCTGCCCTCATGTTGTAAAGCACTGCGCAAACTGTTGGTGCTATATAAATCTGTATAATAATTGGGGATGAGCTGAACACCCCCTGGTTCCATTTGCATCCATAACATGCGAACGAACCGAAAGTTTGCGCGAACATTCGAACACTGTTAAACTCTATGGGACTCGAACATAAGAAATCAAAAGTGCGAATTTTAAAGGCTAATATGCAAGTTATTGTCCTAAAAGGGGTTTGGGGCCCCGGGTCCTGCCCCAGGGGACATGTATAAATGCAAAAAGTTTTAAAAACGTCTGTTTTTTTGGGGGCAGTGATTTTTTAATGATGCTTAAAGTGAAAAAATAAAAGTGAGATATTCCTTTTAAATATTGTACCGGGGGGGGGGGGGGGGGTCTATAGTATGCCTGTACAGAGGCGCGTTCCTGTGTTTTGAACAGTCCCTGCACAAAATTACATTTCTAAAGGAATAAAAGTAATTTAAAACTGCTTGCGGCTGTAATGTCGGGTCCCGGCAATATGGATGAAAATTTAGAAAAACGGAATGGGTAACACCCCAGCCCATTACCAGGCCCTTTGGGTCTTGTATGGATATTAAGGGTAACCCTGCACCCAAAAAAAAAAAAAAAAATGCGTGGGGCCCCCAGGCCCTATATACTCTGAACAGCAGTATACAGGTGGTCCCTGGGTTACAAACAAGATAGTACTGTTGGTTTGTTCTTAAGTTGAATCTGTTTGTAATTTGGAACAGGTACACTTTTTAAGTGTAGCTCCAGCCAAAAAATACTTTTAAGCTTTTTGGATAACATAGGGAAGGGTTATCACCCCTGTAACATTTGTTTTGCTGTCTGTGCCCCTGTTCAGAAGATTTCACCTCACTTTCTGTCCCAATGACAATTGGATTTAGAAAATTTTGTTTTTGTTTTTTACAGAAACAAGGATTGGTGATAAAGCATCAGTGAAGACACCTTTTTCCCATATTAACGCGCATGTATATACTATACGGCCTGCCCTATATGCTCTGCAGAAATTTGGGCTTGGGTGTTGGTGGTACCAGAACACTGTAAGCCCTCAGTTACTCGGTGGGCGCTGGAACGGGCCCTGCTGTGAAATATTACATCAAGAATTATAATTACGTGCCCCTGTTGAACAGGGGCAGAGAAATTGGGCTTAATGGTGGTGGTGCCCAGAACCAAAAATTTTCTTATAAGCTATCAACATGAACATTGAGTAGGAATAGGATAGTGACTCAGCATAGGCAGCCTTCAAGGGATCTCGCATTCATAAAAAAATGAATCGGGTGCTTGGTAGCTGGTGATCCAAGACTGATTAATTTTTATGAAGGTGAGCCGATCAACCGAGTCTGTGGACAGGCGCACCCTGTGATCAGTTACAAAGCCTCCAGCAGCACTGAATGTAGGATAGGCCAGTAGCTTAATTGCATACTGTGCAAACTCTGGCCAGTGATCCATCCTCAAGACCCAGTAACCCAGTGGATTTTCGGTTGGAAAGGTCTCCAAGTCTGATTTCGCTGCAAGGTATTCCTGAACCAAGTAAATCAGACGCTGGCGATGGTTGCTGGAACCGATCAGACTTTGGGGCTGCGGACTAAAAAATTGTCTGAACGCATCGGTCAGATGGCCACCTTCTTCACCTCTCCTTCTGTGACTGACCGAAGCCTCAGCAACACATTGTCCAGGAGGACCAGGAAATTGTAACATCCCGGGCTCTGAAAACGCATTGCACAAACCTTTCTGCAAGGCCTCCCAACGATGTTTCATCCTCTGCAAAGGCTGGATAAGTTCTGCAACCTTACCCTTGTAACGTGGATCTAGAAGGGTTGCCAGCCAGTACTGATCCCTCTCCTTGATGCCATGAATCCACGGGTCCTTTCGCAGGATCAGGGAGGCCATGCAACTTAGGTTTGCTGAGGCATTCGGTCCGGAGTCCTCTGGGTCACTAAGGACGTTATGATCCGCAGCCACCTCCTCCCAGCCACGTACAAGTCCATGGGTTTCTGGGGACTGAAAACGATCCCTTGAAGACTGCTGCTGATGCTGAGTGCCAGGCTCCACCTCCATGCTGACACCCTCTTCCTCTTCCTCCTCTTCCTCCTCTTCCTCCTCCTCTTCCTCCTCTTCCTCCTCCTCTTCCTCCTCTTCCTCCTCCTCTTCCTTTGTGATGGGTGGGTCTGCAGGAATGCTGTCTGGATAAAGGGGGCCTTGAGAGGTAAGGAAGTCCTCCTCTTCCTCCCTTTGTTCTGCCTCAATTGCCCTGTCCTTTATTCCACACAATGTGTTCTCCAACAGGAAAACGAGAGGGACAGTATCACTGATGCATGCACTGTCACTGCTCACCATCCTCGTGGCCTCCTCAAATGGTGACAGGACAGTGCATGCATCCTTGATCATTGGCCACTGGCGTGGTGAAAAAAAGCCAAGTTCCCCTGACCCTGTCCTGGTGCCATACTCGCACAGGTACTCATTGATGGCCCTCTGCTGCGTGTGCAGCCGCTGCAGCATTGCCAATGTTGAGTTCCACCTGGTGGGCATGTCACAGATGAGGCGGTTCTTGGGCAGGTTGCATTCATTGAAGGCCAGCCAGCTGAGCACTGGCATTATATGACTGGCGGAAATGACCAGACTTTCCTGGCCTGCCTCCAGGAGATCCTGTAAGCCCAGGTACCTGCACAAGAACTGCTGCACCACCAAATTAAGGACGTGAGCCAAACAGGGAACATGGGTCAAGTGTCCCTATCGGAGGGCGGAGAGGAAGTTGGTGCCATTGTCGCAAACCACCATTCCTGGCTGAAGCTGGCATGGCGTCAACCACCTCTGAACCTGCCCTAGTGTGGTTCCTGTCCCCTAAGCAGACCAACTCAAGCACCGCATGGCATCTTTTTGCCTGACTGCTTGTGTAGCCCCTAGAATGCCTACGGAGCACCGCTGGTTCCGAGGACAAATCTGCACAGGAAGAGGCCATAGAGGGTGGAGGAGAGGTGTGGCAGAATTACCACTACCAGCATTTTGGAGGCGTGGTGGTGGAACAAGCTCCAACATTACTGCACCCTGTCCGGAATCCTTCCCAGCTGCCAGCAGAGTTACCCGGTGTGCTATGAAGGAAAGGTAAGGTGCCTGCTGGACCATGAGTCAGTGGTAATATGCACCTGACCGCCCTGTCCAACGAGGCCAAGACATTGCCTTCCGCATGCCGGTAGAGAGCCGGAATGGCCTTTCGAGTGAAAAAAAATGGCGTTTGGGAACCTGCCACTGAGGTACCACAAATTCTCGAAAGGGGGCAGAGTCTACCAGCTGAAAAGGCAGCAGTTGGAGTGCTAGCAATTTAGCCAAACTAGCATTCAGCCGCTGAGCATGTGGATGGCTGGGACCAAATTTCTTTTGACGGTTTAGCAACTGGGGTCGAGAAATTTGCCTGCTACAATCGGCTTTAGGTGTACCGCTAGCATATTGCCCGCAAGTAATTGGGACACCTAATAATTATACACCTTCATTACTCTTAGTGCAGGTCTCTGAGAGGACTGAAAGTATAGTGGGGTTGGAGATCGCATCTGATGAGAGGTCCGCCTTGTTCTTTGGTGTGGGTCTTTTAAGTACTGTTGCCAACAGACTGTATGGGAGCTTGACAAATGTCTGGTCAAGACATGTTGGCCATGCTTGATACGCTTCAGACATATGTTGCAAACAGCAATGGTGCGATCTGCTGCACACATCTCAAAAGGCCCACACCAAAGAACCTTTGAGAAAAACGTGCGGAGTCAGCCGCGCCCTGCACATGCAGAGCTGTGGTGTGATGCAGTCGGTTGGCTGTCCTTAGCTTACCCCTGGAGGGCATCCTGCCTTGGAGATGTGCCTTCTCCTTTCTTTAAGGCACCCACGTAGAGTCAGTGACCTTATCATTCCCCCTCCCTCCTCGCCACTGGAACAAACCTGGCAGTATGCTGCAGCTGTGGGAACATGCCTGCCAGTTTCGTGTCATTCTCTCTCTCTGGGCTCACGTTACTGCCTTCATCCTTAACCTGGGTACCATCATTAGAGCCTTTTAAAACGCTATGCATCCTCCTGTAGCATGAAACCAACACTGGTCGAACAGTTCGGGGGACTCAGGACATGATGGTGGGGCTAGGGAAGGAGTGACTGATGCCAATGGAATAAGCCACTTTGGCAGCCAAACTACTCTTAGCCTGGGTGACAGAGGATGAGGATAGCTTTGTGATCCACTCTACCAACTCTTCTGCATGTTGTGGCTCAACACAGCCAGCTGTCGCAAAAAAAGGACAAGCGTGCCCCACGGCCACATACTGAGATAGTGTCCACGAACAGCACTTTTAGTGGCCTGAGAGTGTCTGCCTTTTCCTTTTTGGCCTTCCAGACGTGCTATAAAATTTGATTAGCAAAACACTGCCTGAAGTTTACTAGAAAAATTACACCAGAAATGGCCTGCAGTCAGGTATAGGCTTGGCTAGACTAGGATGCAGTGGATATATGTAGGAGACTGTCTCTCCCACAGCGAGATAAATGCCTCGCTTGATCAAATTCTTTTGATCAGTACTCGTCTCTCCGCCGGCTTCAGGAAGGGGTAGGAGTCCGGTGATGAAGTTCTGATTGAATGTAATCTGTACGGGGGAGGAGCTAGGCATGACGTCACCCGCTGCTGCCCTACGGAACTAACACGATTGTCGGCTTTACATGCTGTGTTTTTTATCATCTTTATGTGAGTAGTTTGTTTGAACACAAAAATTAAATCTTATACTTAAGTGGTGAGCACTTGGATCTTTTCTTTCTACCCATGACCTTGCGTCCTTGCTGAGATCTAAGGAGACGTGAGAAGTTTATGGTCCGTGTTAACCATTTTTGATACCCGCTTGCATTTGCACAGGGGTCCATGCCAAAGGGGGGAGTGATTAGTTAGACCGGAGGTGGAGGGATTGTCGCGCTACTGTGGAGAAAAAAAATTACTTAAGTCAGTGCTACAGTTTGAATTTAAAACTTATTTGTGTGAACTGTTAAGTCATGGATTGTGGAAACGAATTGGTGTCGGGTGATTGTATATAGTATACCACATTTACCACTGACTAATGCAGAGTTGCAAGGCGATCAGCTAAGAGTAGTTGGATCTGTATGTGTGTCGTAATTGAAATTAGTCGATTAATTGATTAAAATTTTTGTGCTTGATCAATTTTTTTTAATCAGTAACAGTTATTATTATTATTTTATTATTTTATTATTTTTATTGTTATTGTTATTGTTATTGTTATTGTTATTATTGTTATTATTGTTATTATTATTATTATCTGCTCAAAGTAAATGATTTCTCACACCCGATGTGAAGGTGGCCTTATATAGTGTGGGGCAAAGGCCTTTGGGCAATTATGTCTCTTTGGTGACGGCGCTATGATTGGCCAATCAGCCATCCATGCAGTGCATTATGGAGCATGACATGCCGCTCGAATTTGGCGCGAACGCCTCATAATGTATGTGTCAAACTCATGTTCGACTTGAACAGAAAGCTTAATAATTATTATGCCCAACATCAGGTGTTCGCCGACTAGCGAACAATTTGGGGTGTTCACGGCAAATTCAAAAGCTGCGGAACACCCTTTAAAAGTCTATGGGAGAAAACTAAAGTGCTAATTTTAAAGGCTTATATGCAAGTTATTGTCGTCATAAAAAGTGTTTGGGGACCTGGGTCCTGCCCCTGGGGACATGTATCAAGGCAAAAAAAAAAAGTTTTAAAAACGGACGTTTTTGGGAGCAGTGATTTTAACCACTTGCCGACCAGCGCACGCAGATATACGTCGGCAGAATGGCACGGACAGGCAGGAGGGCGTATATATAAGTCCCTCCTTTAGCCTGTCCGTGCCATCGGGAGTGCGCCGGGAGCTGGTCGGCACCCCCGTGAGTCCGGCCGCTGTCCCCGCGGACTCGATTGCCGCGGGGACACCCGCGATCGTCTCACGGGAAGGCTGAACGGGGAGATGCCGAGAAACAGCATCTCCCCGTTCTGCCTAGCAACTAGTGACGCCGATCTCTGCTCCCTGTGATTGGAGCAGAGATCAGCATTCACTAGCTGACAGACACGCCCCCTCACAGTAAAAAACACACCCCTAGGCATACTTAACCATTACACTGCCCCCTTGTGGTTAACCCCTTCACTGCCAGTGTCATTTATACAGAAATCAATGCATTTAAACAGCATTAATTGCTGTAAAAATGACAATGGTCCCAAAAATTTGTCAAATGTCCGATGTGTCCGCCATAATGTCGCAGTCACAAAAAAAATCGCAGATCTCCGCCATTACTAATAAAAAAAAATTATTAATAAAAATGCTATAAAACTATCCCCTATCTTGTAAATGCTATAACTTCTGCGCAAACCGATCAATAATCGCTTATTGTGATTTTTTTTTTTTTTTTTTTTTTTTTTTTACCAAAAATATGTAGAAGAATACGTATCGGCCTAAACTGAGGGAAAAAAAATGTTTTTTTATATATTTTTGGGGGATATTTATTATAGCAAAATATGAAAAATGAGTTTTTTTTTCAAAATTTTCGCTCTTTTTTTGTTTATAGCGCAAAAAATAAAAACCGCAGGGGTGATCAAATACCACCAAAAGAAATCTCTATTTGTGGGAAAAAAAGGACGCCAATTTTGTTTGGGAGCCACGTCGCACGACCGCGCAATTGTCAGTTAACGCGGCGCAGTGCCGAATCGCAAAAAGGGGCCTGGTCCTTTGGCTGCAAATTGGTCCGGTCTGAAAGTGGTTAATAATGCTTAAAGTAACAATATGAAAGTGTAATGTTCCTTTAACTTTCGTACCGGGGGGGGGGGGGGGTGGGGGGTGTCTATAGTATGCCTGTAAAGTGGCACATGTTTACCGTGTTTAGAACAGTCCGAGAGCAAAATTACATTTCTAAAGGGGGGGGGGGGGGGGGGGGGGGGCGAGTAATTTGAAAGTACTCGTGGCTATAATGAATTGTCGGTCCCGGCAATAAACATAAAAATGGCATGGGATTCCCCCACAGGGGAACCCTGAACCAAAATTTCAGGTCTGGTATGAATATTAAGTGGAACCCCACGCCAAAATAAAAAAAATGGTGTGGGGATCCCCCTCAAAATCCATACCAGACCCTTATACGAGCATGCAACCTGGCAGGCTGCAGGAAAAAAGGAACGAGAGCGCCCCCCCCCCGAACCGTACCAGGCCACATGCTCTCAACATTGGGACGGTGCTTTGGGTTGGCCCCCAAAGCACCTTGCCCGGTGGTTGTGGGGGTCTGCGGGGGGCTTATCGGAATCCCGCCCCCCTCTGTGAAATGGTAATGGGGTACAAATGTACTCCCATTTCACAAATTTGTGACAATGGTAAAAAGATAATACACGCCTTGGGACAAGTCCTTTATTAAAAAAATGTCCTTCAAACTGCCTCTATGGGAGGCACCCGCCATAATGACGGGCCTCTCAGGTGACCGTTCTTTTATAACTGAGGGCGGGGACATCTCTATGGCTTTCCCATAGCGTCAGAGGGGGGCGGGGTCACTCAGTTACGTAACCGATTGACCCCCACCCCCTCTGAAAATAAATTAGAATGTGTTTTTTTAGGTATTTAAGATCAGGTGGAAAATGTTGTAGGCCCAATTCACTGTGTGGTGACTAGGGTGACCCACATTTCCAAACTGCCGAGGCGGGGTGGCCCTAGCAACCAGTTAAAAATACGAATTAAGAGACAAGGGGTCAATCTGGGACATGTGGGCACCCTAGCAGTGACTGGCATTTTACTGCACTGTATTGCACAATGGTTTTCTGTGTGTCCCATTCACACTGCAACAAAGCCCAGCGAGCTGCAAGAAAATGCAGACATGCTGTATTCTATCACAGAGCACCGTACAGGATGAAATGTCATGGTGCAGCAGTGCATCACGCTGCTGTATAGTGACATAATTTAAGTATCACTTTTGTGCACTTCAAATAAAGTCTCTATCAAAAAAATAGCTGTGTGATTCGCTGAATCACGCACCACACCGCCCTGTACCGCAGTCAGCATTGCAGTTTAACTTAACTCTCCGGCAGCTGTTCATTCAGAGTGAACTGGCCTGTAAAGATAAACAAAAGGCCCCCAGGCAAAATTAGGGGGATAACCTTGGTCAGGTTTATAGTAGGGTCTCTGATCCCATTGGAGTGATTTGCTCTAAGTTTCTTTCAGAAAAGGAAGTGATGTAAGTTCAGAGTGTACAACAAACACATGTTGTTCGGTAAAATGAGGTAGGTTTGGAACCTCTGTCATGCTATTACTGTCTTCCTATCTTGTTAGAAACTGTTATTGTTTCTACGTCTGTTGTCATGGCCATTAGAAGTGAGGTGAAATGTCACAAACGGGGTAAAAAATGGCAATATAAACCCAGTCAAGGGTGATCAAGGTTTTAATCCTTCCAACTCAATACAAAACAATGCCTAATATAGCATTGTATACAAATTTTACCACTTGCCGCCCAGCGACGTTCCGGTACGTCGCTGCAGTGGAAGGGTGATCCTTCTATTGGGACCGATTTTTACCTTCAGTGTATAAGAAGATTACTCCTACAGGTGGTGGAAGGGGGTCCCATCTCCCTTCAGCCGCTGCCTCAGGGAGCCCGGAAAGGATGTGACTGGGGGCATCTGGTTCCTGGGACACAGTGAGAGGAACTGATGTTTCTCCCACTGTGTGATGTCAGAAACTGGAAATGATGAGGATTTCTTCACTTCCGGTTTTGGTCTCATGTAAACAAGCCGTTACTGGCTTGAACAAGCATCTGATCAGACCAATGACACAGTAGGGAGGATTCCCCCATTCACCTTGATTGGATGGGGGGGGACCATGCAGTTTTTTTTGTATCTTCTCCGGCAGGTGGCATGCAGAAGAAAGATCGGGAGGCTCAGGCACTGCAGTCACAGGTGAGAGATCAGGCTTAGAATGCTTAGTCTGGTTCCCCCCCCAGCAGCCAGCATTCTGTGCTGAATTGTCAGCACCTCACAGCAGAGCTCTCAGCTCAGTGTGTCAGTCAGCCTGCCTGGAGCCACTAGCAAGCCTCTTAGTGCAAACTGCAGAGAGAATGGTCAGCAGATGTGTATGCTGGCAGAAGAGGAGGATAGATGAGACACCCTTGGAGGGATGGACACATCCTTAGATATCAGTGCGGGGTTCATGCTGGGACTTGTAGTCCTTCACTTTTGGAGATGTGTCCCCCAAAAGTGAAGGACTACAGGTCGCACCATGAACCCCTCAGACCCGAAGATATTACCTCCTCCAATTAGTGAAGAACTATAGGTCCCAGCATGAACCTGTGAAATCTATATGGGGTCACATCCTCGGATATCAGGGGTTCTAGCTGGGACTTGTAGTCCTTAACGTTTGGGCAGACCCCAGCGTGGAGTCGCATCAGCGGTGGGAGGGGCGTTAACCTTCCTGGAGTTCCAGTGTGTCGGACTAGTGGTAGGCTGCGGGTGGCAAATTACACTTTATCTGGTTGCAGGCTATGGGTGGCAAGTGGCACACTGCATCTGGTGGCATGCTGCATCTGGTGGCAGGCAACAGTGACAAGCTGCATCTGGTGGCAGGCGACAAGCTCAGGGTTCCCACTGATTCTGCATTATGGTGAGTAAAAACTATTTTATTATATTTACAATGTAGTAAATGATGTGAATTGATTATCCTGACACCCATAGTTGCACACAGCCTATTGCATTAGGGGTTGGATGGGGTTTTGCACCCCAAAGCTCAAACGCACATGAACTCCAACTCCTGTCACAGGAAAGGGGCACTGGTGGTGGAAGCCAGTTGATTGGGAGCATATTACTATACACCGTAAATACGGGTGCAATGTGTTCCTAAAAGACCAACCTAGATTTTAATATAATGGGGGCATTTACACTGGCACCCCCAACCACCCACCTGGTACTGCCCCTGGATAATGCTAATGCACATGGGGTGATTAGGGTGTGCCTAGGCACTCCCGCCACACCCTGTGCGCACGCCTATGCTGACACCATATCCAGCATGTTGTAGCGATGATTTAAGTGCCAACGCCAGCCATTTGCCTGACATCAAAAATGTAGCTGCTTGCTGTGGGGCCACTCAACAGGAGGGAGGGGCCAGGAGTGCCAAAGTGTGACCCGAGACGAGGAGGATCTGGGCTGCTCCTGTGCAAAACCATTACACAGAGCAGGTAAATACAACATGTTTGTTATTTGGAACAAAAAAAGAGACTTTAGTGTCACTTTAAGTGTGTAGCCCTGGAAGCTCTCTGATGTGACAGTTGTATAGTTTCCCCTATAATTTACCTATGGTCCTCCAGCTCGCCTGAAGGTCTCCCTCTTTCCAGAATTGACGTTAGCCTAGGTTCACACTGCAGGAATCTGAATTTAATCCAATTTTCGGAGAGATTATACAACGCTGCGGCGCGATCTGTCACCGGCTGTGTACCGTCTCTCTGCTTGTACCATGTGACCGATCACAGCAGGTCACATGTCAGTTGTAAACCAATGGATGGTTTCTTTCATGCCATAAATTGTGTACAATTGTGTTGTTGGCTGCGATTGGTCAATGTGATTACATGGTACAGACAGCTAAACAAAACGAGCTGAATGAATCGGTTTTATTCAATAAAATGCTTATAGCAATAAAATTCACTGAACTTTTTTTTCATAGTGTCACCAGTCAGTGTCCCTGATCACTGCCACACCAGTTATACAATGATGCTGTACTGGTGACTGTATATTTCCATTTTTTTCCAAAAAATGTACAACTTCAAAAAACTCGCCATGTCTCGTATTAAGTTCCTTGGACTGTCTACTTTCCAAAAAGGGGTCATTTAGGGGGGATTTGTACTGTCCTGACATTTTTGGGACTGTCAGTACATCAGGAGTGATCAATTTTCAGATGTATATCATAGTTTGTGGACTCTATACCTTTTTCCTACAGACTAAATAATATACACTGATTTGGGTTATTTTCAGCAAAGAAATGTAACTGAGTACATTTTGGTCTAAATTTATGAAGAAATATTTATTTGCAATATTTTCTAACGGAAACGAGGGTTTTTTTTTTTTGCAAAAAAAAATTTAAAACTTGGTAATTACCCCCAAAAGAGAGCTCTAGTTTTGTGAACAAAATGATAACAATTTTGTTGGGGTACAGTGTTGCATGACCACACAATTGCCATTTAACCACTTGCTGCCCGTCGACCCACCGTCGAATGACGGCGGGTGGTGCGGCTCTCGTTCTGGGTGGATGTCATATGACGGGGCCCAGAGTGGCCGCTCTCACGCGCCCTGTGTTACATCAGAGGGGGGCGGGGTCACCCGTGCGTCACTGGGGAAGCCCAGGTTTCCCCTTGTGTCAGAGGGGGGGGGGGGGTCATGTGACGGGTGGCCCCGGCCTCCTCAGCTAAGAGACCTGTCAGGCTGCTGGGATTCCTGCAGTGTCTCCGGTGGAGACAGGATGCGCTGCGTTGGACATAATCGTTGGACCCTGGACCTGGAAAGATCACCCATAGCAGAATACCAAGAGTGTACTACCATCGCTGGAATTTTTTTATTTTTTTTTTTTATTTATTTTTTTTTTTTACACTTTCTTTGTGAAATGGTAGGGGTACAATGTACCCGTTACCATTTTATATGGGGGGGGGTGGGATCTGGGGGGCTTCCAGATTCCGATAAGCGCCCACAACCACCGGGCAAGGGTTGTGGGGATGAGGCCCTTGTCCCCATCAACATGGGAACAAGGTGCTTTGGGGGGCTACCCCAAAGCACCCTCCCAATGTTAAGGGCATGTGGCCTGGTACGGTTCAGGAGGGGGGCGCTCCCCCCCTCTTTTCCTGCGGCCTGCTAGGTTGCGTGCTTGGATAAAGGGTCTGGTATGGATTTTTGGGGGGCATGCCACGCTTTTTATTTATTTTTAAGCACGGAAACATGCGCCTCATTACAGGCATACTATACACACCCCTAGGTACGAAAATTTTAAGGAATATTACACTTTTATTATTTCACTTTAAGCATTATTAAAATCACTGCTTCTGAAAAACTTTATCCAAAAAAAAAAAACAAAAAAAAACAAACATGCCCCGGGGGCAGGACCCGGGTCCCCAAACCCTTTTTAGGACAATAACTTGCGTATTAGCCTATAAAATTGGCACTTTTTATTTCAAACGTTCGAGTACCATAGACTTTAATTGGGTTCTAAAGTTCGCACAAATTTTCAGTCCGTTCGCAGGTTCTGGTGCGAACCGAACCGGGGGGTGTTCGGCTCATCCCTACTGTGCAAGGAGCATAATACAACTTCCTCTAATTAAAGCATGTTCTACTGTGTTTTTGTTTAGTTACTATTTACTATACTATTTCTTATACCATCGCTGAGCTGTCCTTTTGAAAAGTACTAGCTGTCTGATTGTAATGTGAATCCATTAGCGTTAGTTGATTTACTAAAGACAAATAGGCTGTTCACTTTAAAGGGGAATTTGCATTTGCGGGGAACTTTCTCTAGTCATCTTCCAGGACGGCATAACCTGAGAGATGACTGGTCCACCTGACAGGAAACACAATCAACACCAAGGTTAAAAGGCCCCTCCCTTCCCCCTGCACCTCAGTTCTTGATTGTGTTTCCCGGCAGCGAAACTTTGTTTTTGTCTATAGACCTGAAGCTAGTAGTGGATGGTCCCCCCTCTGGGGGCTGGATTCCAAAGCCGGGGAGGGTGGCGGATCCAGCCAGGGTTTAGTCCCTTCCCAGGGGGCCCCCCCAACGGCCAGGGCAGATGTTACTCCCCGGCAAGGAGCCTCCCGGGTACAGAGGGGTTTTCTGGAGCTCCGGTGAGCACATGCCTCATGCCATTGTTCTTCCACCCGGTCAGGTACAGGGGTGTTGAAGGTACCAGAGTCTGAGACTGGAGCTCGAGCTGCTGAAGGAGTTGGTGAGAGCCCAGGGTGTCCAGTGGTGCTGGGCAGGGTTCTTTTGGGAAGGTTTCCATCTCTCTGAACGCTGTAATACTCTTGGCTAAGGAGTAAGCGTTCCGGGTGGAGCAAGATGGCGCCGTTTCCGGTTGTCGGCACTTCCGGTTTCCGGTCTACCCCAAAATGGCGGATCCGGAAACACTAGAGGCCAAACCCCATCCTTTGGGCGGCGGGCCCTCAACAAAATGGCGCCGAGCACCGGCGTCTGAGGAGCAGTTTCTCAGACTCTGGAGAGGCAGGCAGAGGCCTCACGACTGTCGCTCTTCCTCCCGGTCGCCTCCTGGACGGACCCAGCAAGGAACAGGATGGAAAGAGGAGGACATAGTCACACCCTTAACACAAGAGGCTACAGGTGGTGAGTCCTCTTCTGTTTGTGAGTGGTGGGGTAAGAGGGGGTCTTACACCATGAGGGGGGGGGGGGGTGGCACAGGAGAGAGTATTTTTAAGGGTGTTATGTCTCTCTTCTGTCTCTCTTCTGTCTCTCTTCTGTCTCTCTTCTGTCTCTCTTCTGTCTCTCTTCTCCTTTAGAACCTAGCGGCTCTGCTCAAGGGGTTCACAAGGCTAGGGGTAAAAATCTCCCTCCCCCAGAACAAAAAGGTGTGAGAAATGTAATGACAAGCTCCCACCAGACCATTCTAAACCTTTTTGTTTTAGGTGCATTCATAAGCTGTCGAGTAAGGAAACATCACAGGTTATGAAGGATTTCCTGGTAGTACAATCTGAGATGCTTTCTACACTACAATCTCTTAAGACAGCCATAGCACCTAGGGAAGTTCAGAGGACGGATGACAAAGCAGGCCTGTCCTCTAGAGACTAGATTTCCTCTCAGGAGGGTTTTTCAGACAGGGGCCATAAAACCTCACAGAAAAACCCATCCTCTGTTACCTCAGGTATTGAGGAATTGGAGGAGTCAGAGGAAGACTCTCTAGAAGAGAGGGAAAATTCAGATGCTGATAGCCAGGATAGTGAAGGTCCTAGAGCTAGTAGCCACCTCTTTCCCTTAGAGGATGTGGGGCAGTTACTCTTGGCAATTTATGTCTCTGAGGATATCCCGGAACCTCCGGTTCAGGCGTCTACCAGGGATAAAATGTACAGGGGATTGGGTAAACCTCAATCCAGGGTATTCCCAGTCCATCAGGTCCTAAAGGAGGTGATACTGAGAGAGTGGTAAGACCCAGAAAGAAAGGTTCTGAGGCTTAAGACGTGGAAGAGGAGGTTTCCTTTTGGGGAGGAAGAGGAACAGAAGTTTTTCAAAACCCCCAAGTTGGACGCAGCCCTGTCACAGGTCTCGAAGTCTGATTTGTCTTTCGAGGACTAAGGTAACCTGAAGGACCAAATGGACAGAAGGGCCGAAACGCTCTTGAGAAGAGTGTGGGATGCAAATGCAGCAGCCATGGCTCCTGCCTTGGCATCAGCTTGCGTGGCTAGGAACGTGGATGCATGGTTAAGTAGACTTTCCACCCATGTTTCTAGAGAGAGTAACTCTAAAGAAGTCTCCGAGTCTTTAGAGTTAATAGGTAAGGCTGTGGCATATCTAGCAGATGCGGCAGTAGAATCCGTTAGGAACACGGCCAAGTCTGCTGCTCTCCTTAACTCGGCAAGAAGGGCTGTCTGGGTCAAGTCATGGGAAGGAGATCATATGTCTAGATCTCGACTATGCGGGTTACCCTTTTGAGGGCTCCCAACTGTTTGGACCAGGCCTGGATCAGGTCCTGTCAAGGTCAGCAGAAAAGGGGAAAAAGTTTCCAGTCAAAGCTGAGAGAGGAGCAGGAAGTTTTTTCGTCCCCCCTCTAATCAAGGAAGTTTTAAGGGTAAAAAAGACGCAAATAGAAGGTGGGGGAAGGGAAAGGGCACGCAAAAAGCTAACCTGCTTTTTTCCGGTCCTAAAGATGCCACCAAGCAGTCCAAGTGACGCCAGCTTCAGGGTAGGGGGGAGATTGGCTCACTTTGTCCCTCAGTGGAACAAGATCTCCGGAAGCCCCTACATATTACAGATCTTGACAGAGGGATATCATCGCATTTCTCTCCACTCCCCCTCAACATTTTTTTTTCTGACCCGTCTTCCCAGGGAACCTTCAGGGGCCGCAGGACTGGTGGACAGCGTGCAGGGACTGGCGTTTCAGGAGGTGATCATTCCCGTTCCACCGGAAGAGTACTACCAGGGATTTTACTCCCATGTTTTTGTCGTCCAAAAACCGTCAGGGAAATTTCGCCTGATATTGAATCTCAGGAAACCGAACAGGTTTTTGAGACAAAAGACCTTCCGGATGGAGAGTATCTATACGGTGCGCAGGCATCTATTAAAAGATGTGTTTCTAGCCACGATAGATCTGAGGGATGCTTATCGCCACATTCCGATTGCCAAGAAACACCAGTCCCTGCTAAGGTTCGCAGTCCTTACGGACAGAGGAATCCAACATTGGCAATTCCGAGCTCTCCCCTTCGGACTGACAGCAAGCCCAAGGATCTTCACAAAAGTCCTGGCGGAGGTAGTAGCTTATCTACACCTTCAGGGGGGTGTCCCTTATACCTTATCTAGACGATCTACTGGTATACGGACAGTCTCAAGAACAGGTAGAAGTAGATGTAGACAGTGATCTCTACCCTGGAGACCTTGGGTTGGATAGTGAACGAGAGAAATCTTCGCTGGCACCATCCCAAATAAAAATGTTTCTGGGATACCTGGTGGATACAGAGGCTCAGAAACTGTTTCTTCCAGAGGAGAAACAGTTGAATGAATGAATTCAAAGTGATTACAGCGATCTCCTCTTTAAAGGAAGCCAGGGAGTGCTCTCGCAGGCAGATCATGAGGGTGTTAGGTCTGATGACCTCATGTATTCCAGCGGTTCCCTGGGCTCAGCTCCATTCAAGGGAGCTGCAGTTCTTCCTACTGTCCTCCTGGGACAAAAGGAAGCAGTCACTGGATGGGAAGGTGTCTATCCCAGCAAAAGTAGAGGCCTCCCTAGATTGGTGGTTGAATCAAGACAGGCTCAGTTTGGGATTACCCTGGGATCAGTGGAAACCTACAATAGTAACCACCGACGCAAGTGCTTGGGGTTGGGGAGCTCACCTGGGGGAAGCTCCAGGCACAAGGGGCCTGGACTCCTTCACAGGCGGGGGCCTCCTCCAACCACAGGGAACTTCTGGCAGTGGGCCAGGCGTTAAGAGCCTTCGGAGACAGGATTCAGGGGTTAGAGGTTCAGGTTCTGTCGGACAATGTGACGACAGTCTCTTACCTAAACCGCCAGGGGGGCACCAGATCCAGGAAGCTTCTGAATCCAACCCTCAACATTTTAAATTGGGCCGACGAAAATCTTCAATCCATATCGGCGGTTCACATAAGAGGAACCGCCAATGTGGTGGCAGATTTTCTAAGTCGGAAACCCATCCTCCAGGGGGAATGGGAACTGAATCAGGAGGGCTTTCTGCAAATAAGTCAGAAGTTTGGGTGCCCAGACATGGATCTCTTTGCCCACAGAGGAAACAAAGTGGATCACTTCTTCTCCCTCAACAGAGGGGGGTCTCAGGGAGTGGATGCTCTGTCTCAGGACTGGGACTTCCATCTTGCATACGCTTTCCCCCACTAGTGTTGATACCAAGAGTGCTACAAAAGCTGGCCCGATCAGACTGTGGACTGATTCTGATAGCCCCATGGTGGCCAAAGAGGACGTGGTTTGCCACACTTAGAGTGGTCAATCTCTCCTCCGCTCCGTCTTTCAGCCAGACGGGATCTTCTACAAGGACCAGTCCTCCACCCCGACCCGGGGTTCTTCTGTCTGACGGCATGGTACTTGGGGAGGAGATCCTCAGAGGTAAAGGTTGCTCCGATAGGGTAATTGAGACCCTATTGGGCAGCAGGAAGCTGGTCACCAGGAGAATCTATTCTAAAGTTTGGAATTGTTTCTCACAGTGGTGCCAGAATAAGGAGGTGTCTATCCTAATTCCTACAAGCAGGGGTGGATCAGGGGATCTCCACAAATACCCTGAGAGTACAGATAGCAGCACTATCTGTATTTATGGATCAGAGGCTTGCACTAGAGTCCCTGATTAAGAGATTCATTCTGGCAAGGGAAAGGCTGACCCCTGTTAGGGTGAATGTTTTTCCGCCATGGAACTTAACATTGGTCTTGGAGGCACTGACGAAAGCGCCCTTCAAACCAGCGCAGGAAATTTCAGTTAAAGCGGTTGTGCACACATTTCATTTAGTAAATCTCTTTGCCTTCCAAATCAGGCAAAGAGTACTAAATGAAATGTGTTTTATTTTTTTTTCCACTTACCTTGTAATCGCTGACGTCCTTTCATCTGTCCCTTCGGCGGTGGGCGGGGTCTCTGCGTCGATCGTCGTCGTGTCGATCGTCGTCACGCCGCACTGTCTACTGGGATCTGGTGTCATTGATCCCAGGAGTCAGTGCGGACATCTTCCGAGATTTCGGGCACATCTTCCGAAATCTCGCGATTTCGGAAGCAAGACTACATTTTAAAAAAAATATTTTCTAGGACGAAAACCGGCAGCAATCAAGAACATGGAACACGTGAGTCCCCCAATTTACCTCCTAATCCTATGCATTACATTCCAAAAAAAACAGTGCAGAACCGCTTTAAGTTTTTGACGTTGAAGTTAGCCTTCTTACTGGCCATAACCACGGCCAGAAGGGTGAGCGACCTACAGGCCCTGTCAGTTGAGGAGCCTTTTTTGTTGGTTTTAGAAGATAGAATGGTTCTGAGACAGGATCCACTGTATCTTCCCAAGGTCGCATCTAAGTTTAATAGATCGCAGGAGATCATTTTGCCTTCCTTCTGTGATAATCCAAAAAATGAGGAGAGGAAATTGAATTTATTAGATGTTAGGAAATGTCTGACATATCTGGATAGGGTGAAGGAGTACAGGAAGTCTAATCACCTCTTAATTTTATTTAGTGGCCCCAAAAAGGGAGGGCAGGCATCTAAATCTACGGTGGCTAGATGGATTAGGCAGACAATAGCATTGGCCTATGAACAGACAGGTTTCCCAGTACCAGTGGATCTTAAAGCTCACTCAACGAGATCCTTGGCGGCCTCTTGGGCAGAGAGAGCTGGGGCCTAGCTAGAACAGGTCTGTCGCACAGCCACTTGGGCGAAGCAGGATACCTTTCTGAAGCACTATAGAGTGGAACTGCTGTCGCCTCAGGATCTGACATTTGGAAGGAAGGTGCTACAAGTGGGGGTCCCGCCCTGAGGTAGGCCTTGAACTTCTTTATCCTCTCAGGTTATGCCGTCCTGGAAGATGACTAGAGAAAATTGAGTTACTTACCGATAACTGTTTTTCTAGGATATCTTCCAGGACGGCAGGCCTACTTCCCACCCATGTTTTAATGTAAGTACTACGGGAAGAGTTTCTCTGTCACCCGGATAACCTATTACTTTGGGAGAACTGAGGTGCAGGGGGAAGGGAGGGGCCTTTTAACCTTGGTGTTGATTGTGTTTCCTGTCAGGTGGACCAGTCATCTCTCAGGTTATGCCGTCCTGGAAGATATCCTAGAAAAACAGTTATCGGTAAGTAACTGTCAATTTTCCCTGAGCTTAGTGAATGTGGTGAAAATTCACTTTGCCATGAATACCCAATCGCATGCAAGGAAAATAAGTTTGGTTGGTGAGTGTGCAGTCTGGCAGGACTGTGGGAAATAGCCAGGCTGGCTGGCATTGTCTGAAGAGGTGGTGCTAGGATCAGTAGCCACAGGGATGGAAGCTGGACACTGACTTTTGCTACACAACTAAGGCGCACACAGCCCCTGCCTGTAAAGGGCCTTTGCCTATCTGACTGTTGCCTTGTCAGATCAATTATCAGTGTGCCAGCTGGGTCTGTGATTTTTGTTCTGGAAGTGAGTGCTGGAGGAAGAAGTGTACATTGATTGTATATGGGAATGTTGTCCCTGAAGAGTTTGCAAAGTCAGAGGGGCATCCCATAATGCCCTTAACCCCATCCAAGTTAAATATCCCCTAATAAAATATAAAAAAACAAAGTTGCTGGACTGCTTCCTGACTCAAGTGTGCCTGGCTGTTGTCGTGCTTATGAGGATAATTTTCCTGCACGGTATTTATGAATGAGTCATTTTTAAATGATATCTTTTTAAGATGCAAGATCAATCAATATGAACAGACTAAAAATAGGAGCTTTATTCACCAGACATATATTCATACAAAATGGTTATATGTATTCTGTATATTGGATGACAGAAATGTTACATAAAATTAAGACTATTAATTGTATACCTGCTGTGTGTCCTTAGGAAAGGCTGCGGCCTAGCTCTGGAGCGGCCTTGGTATACCCGGCGGCCTTAGGAAAGGCCGCGGCTTCGGCCTAGCTCTGGAGCGGCGGCCATCTTGGTACACCCGGCAGCCGTTTACAATGTGATCACTCCGTCAAATGACAGAGCGATCACTTGTAAACATACTCTGCATAACACCCTGCCAACACCCTGCATTACACTCTGCATTACACTCTGCCAATACTACAGTGGTGAGATGGCGTGGATATTACAGTGGGGACTATATAGTGGTGTAATTTTCACAGGTTTTTGCAAATTCAATTATTTGCTGATCCGATCTGTGACTCTGATCCGAGGATTGATCCGTGAGTTTTTTGATCCGTTGCACCCCTAATGAATATGTAGTGTGTATCTGTGTGTCTGAGTGTCCCTCCATAGCATCTATCTTGATCCTATAGTCCATTTTTGACAATAGTTATATAAAAATTGTAATAAGCCTAGCCCAGAAGGTCGAACTTCTTTTTCCATTGGTTGAAAGATCTATTGATTACTTTTTTTTTTTTTTTTTTTTTTTGTAGATTTATGTAATATCTTTCAACCACCAGGCGTGTACAAGGGCAGAAATACCTCTTCCGAAATATCTTCTAAGTAATGTGTATCTGCTTGTATAGTGTTGATGGTATACAGTGGTGTGAAAAAGTGTTTGCCCCCTTCCTCATTTCCTGTTCCTTTGCATGTTTGTCACACTTAAGTGTTTCGGAACATCAAACCAATTTAAACAATAGTCAAGGACAACACAAGTAAACACAAAATGCAATTTGTAAATGAAGGTGTTTATTATTAAAGGTGAAAAAAAATCCAAACCATCATGGCCCTGTGTGAAAAAGTGATTGCCCCCCTTGTTAAAACATACTATAACTGTGGTTGTCCACACCTGAGTTCAATTTCTCTAGCCACACCCAGGCCTGATTATTGCCACACCTGTTCACAATCAAGGCATCACTTAAATAGGAGCTGCTTGACACAGTAAGGTCCACCAGAAGATCCTTAAAAGCTACACATCATGCCGAGACCCAAAGAAATTCAGGAACAATTGAGAAAGAAAGTAATTGAGATCTATCAGTCTGGAAAGGGTTATAAAGCCATTTCCAAAGCTTTGGGAATCCAGCGAACCACAGTGAGAGCCATTATCCACAAATGGCGAAGACATGGAACAGTGGTGAACCTTCCCAGGAGTGGCCGGCCGCCCAAAATTACCCCAAGAGCGCAGCGACGACTCATCCAAGAGGTCACAAAAGACCCCACAACAACGTCCAAGGAACTGCAGGCCTCACTTGCCTCAGTTAAGGTCAGCGTTCATGCCTCCACCATCAGGAAAAGACTGGGCAAAAATGGCCTGCATGGCAGAGTTCCAAGGAGAAAACCACTGCTGAGCAAAAAGAACATCAAAGCTCGTCTCAATTTCTCCACAACACATCTTGATGATCCCCAAGACTTTTGGACAACATTCTGTGGACCGATGAGACAAAAGTGGAACTCTTTGGAAGGTGTGTGTCCAAGTATATCTGGCGTAGAAGGAACACTGCATTTCAGAAAAAGAACATTATACCAACAGTAAAAATATGGTGGTGGTAGTGTGATGGTCTGGGGCTGTTTTGCTGCTTCAGGACCTGGAAGACTTGCCGTGATAAAAGGAACTATGAATTCTGCTGTCTACCAAGAGATCCTGAAGGAGAATGTCCGACCATCTGTTCGTGTACTCAAGCTGAAACGAACTTGGGTTCTGCAGCAGGACAATGATCCTAAACACACCAGCAAGTCCACCACCGAATGGCTGAAGAAAAACAAAATGAAGACTTTGGAGTGGCCTAGCCAAAGTCCAGACCTGAATCCTATTGAGATGTTGTGGTATGACCTTAAAAAGGCCGTTCATGCTCGAAAACCCTCTAATGTAACTGAATTAGGACAATTCTGCAAAGATGAGTGGGCCAAAATTCCTCCAGGACGCTGTAAAAGCCTCATTGCACGTTATCGCAAACGCTTGGTTGCAGTTGTTGCTGCTAAGGGTGGCCCAACCAGTTATTAGGTTTAGGGGGCAATCACTTTTTCACACAGGGCCATGATGGTTTGGATTTTTTTTCACCTTTAATAATAAACACCTTCATTTACAAATTGCATTTGTGTTTACTTGTGTTGTCCTTGACTATTGTTTAAATTGGTTTGATGTTCCGAAACACTTAAGTGTGACAAACATGCAAAGGAACAGGAAATGAGGAAGGGGGCAAACACTTTTTCACACCACTGTATATCAGGGACATGCAGTCAGGGGAGGCAGAGCTTTACCTGCCATGAGCATAAAAAATAAAAAAATAAATAAAAATCGACTTTGAGGGTTGTAACTTGACGGGGTTATGTAGCTGAAGTCATACCCCAACACTGGTCAAAATTTGGGGCTCCGATCATCTATGGTTCTGAAGATACGGGGCTCCTTGCACAGCCTGTCAGAAGTTAAATACAGAGCAGCCAGTTTAAATGCAAGCTGGTACACTGCAGCAGACGGAGAGGATGAGCTCAGTGCCTCTCCTCACTTCTTGTTAGAGGCACTGAGCTCAATGGACAGCATGAAGTCTTGGACCAATGGTAAAGTACCACTCGTCTTGGTATCATGTGTGTTTTTTTTTTTTTTTATCTAACCAACCAGAAAATGTAAATATCTTTTGGTTTCTAGCTTTGCAGATAGTTAGTTTATAGTATTTAGGGATAGGTAATTCATTAAAAGTTGGGAAATAGCTGAAGTCATTGTGGCCCTTTTTTATCTTCCTCTCATGGGGCTCATAACATAAAGGAAATTTTAAAACAATATTTATTCTCAACAGGTCCTAACACTGTGCAAGGTGGAGATCCCTATTCCCCGCTGACTCTTACGTGGGGTGCGCTACACATACTGTATATTTTCCCTACTTTTTAGAACTGTAATGGAAAAAACATTTTGTAAATGATCAGTACAAATAGAGTAATACATGGTGTATTTTCCTTTTTTAGACCATGTTTACAGCAATTGAGCTGGGAATTTTTGACTTACTACATGATGTTGGTGAGCCCTTGTCAGCAGCGGGCATTGCTTCTCATTTGTGTACTAATGTAGATGCGACAGACCGTTTACTCTGTGCCTGTGCTGGAATGAAGCTCTTAAAAGTTGAAATGAAAAACGTGGAAGGTAAGATTTATGGATTTACCTTGTTCTTTGTTTTGCAAACATACTATATATTGGCCTATTATGATTAGTTTTTACAACCAATTATTACTTTTATTTTATTTTTTAGTACTTTTTTATAAATATTGTAAGGATCTACTTGGGCTGCATTATGGGTCCTCTGGGTTTCAGTATATCTGTCTTTTTACTGTGCTCTGCAGTTTAGGCCAGAGGTTCCCAAACATATTTGGTCTCAGAAAATTACAGATATAACAACCTGATGCTCCACTTCTCTCCACACAAGACCAGTCCCTGCAGCTCTTGCACCTCATTGAGTCCTGATGTCATCAAGCCCAGAGCAGCCGCCAAAGCTCTGCTCTTGGCGTAAGGACACCAGGAACAGTCCACCACTGGATCGTTGTGGAGCACCGTTTGCCAGGAGAATGGAGGTCTGGATAAGTATATGGTTTTCTCTTCTCCCCTGGACAAAACAAGCACTTAGACCCCTCTCACACAGGCATTCCATCTGTCGTTTAGAATAAAATGGACAGCAGATGTAAACGGACATCAGTGTCTGTTCAGGTCCACTTTTTTAAATGGGTCTCTATTTTTGTTCAGTTTAACCACTTGACCACTGGGCACGTAAACACCCTTAATAACCAGACCAATTTTCAGCTTTTGGTGCTCTCACATTTTGAATGACAATTACTCAGTCATACAACACTGTACCCATATGAAATTTTTGTCCTTTTTTTTTTTTTTCACACACAAATAGAGCTTTCTTTTGGTGGTATTTAATCACCGCTGGGTTGTTTATTTTTTGCGCTATAAAAGAAAAGACTGAAAATTCGGTAAAAAAAATTATTTTTCTTTGTTTCTGTTATAAAATTTAGCAAATTTGTAATTTTTCTTGATAAATTTTGGCCAAAATTTATACTGCTACATATCCTTGGTAAAAAATAAGTACAAATTGGGGTATATTTGGTCTTTGTGAAAGTTATAGAGTCCACAAGCTATGGTGCCAATATCTGAAAATTGATCACACCTGAAGTACTGACGGCCTATCTCCTTTCTTGAGACCCTAACATGCCAGAAAAATACAAATACCCCCCCCAAATAACCCCTTTTTGGAAAGAAGACATTCCAAGGTATTTGGAAAAAGGCATGGTGAGTTTTTTGAAGTTGTAATTTTTTCCCACAATTCTTTGCAAAATCAAGATTTTTTTTTTTTTTCACAAAATTGTCATATTAGCAGGTTATTTCTCACACAGCATATGCATAGCACAAATTACACCCCAAAACACATTCTGCTATTACTTCCGAGTATGGCGATTCCACATGTGAGACTTTTACACAGCGTGGCCACATACAGAGGCCCAACATGCAGGGAGCACCATCAGGTGTTCTGGAGCACCCAGGACAATTCTGACATTTCTCTCCTACATGTAAAAATCATCATTTATTTGCTAGAAAATTACATAGAACCCCAAAACATTATATATGTTTTTTTTTTAGCAAAGACCCTAGAGAATACAATGGCGGTCGTTGCAACTTTTTATCTAGCATGGTACTTGCGCGGCAATTTTTCGAACGTGTTTTTTTGGGAAAAAACCCTTCAAAATTGCACACGCTCGTGGAATGGCGCCAAACTTCGCTACTTAAAAATTCCCATAGGCGGCACTTTAAAAATTTTTACTGGTTACATGTTTTGAGTTACAGAGGAGGTCTAGGGCCAAAATTATTGTTCTCGCTCCAACGTTCGCAGCGATACCTCACATGTGTGGTTTGAACACCGTTTTCATATGTGGGCAGGACTTGCGTATGCCTTCGCTTCTGCATGCGAGCACACGGGGACAGGGGCGCTTTAAATTTTTTTTTTTTTTTATTTTAGTTTGACACTTTTTTTTTTTTTTTTTTTCCCCCAAAAATGTTTTATCACTTTTATTCCTATTACAAGGAATGTAAACATCCCTTGTAATAGGAATATGGCATGACAGGTCCTCTTTACAGTGAGATATGGGGTCAATAAGACCCCACATCTCACCTCTAGGCTGGAAAGCCTGAAATAAAATTAAAAAAACGATCCTGGCTTCGATCGCAGGGTACTGCTGGGTATCCATCCATGCTCAGCCATCCCTCCGTACCCTGCAATACACTGCAGGCTATTGCTGTGTATTGCAGGGTATGGAGGGATGGCTGAGCATGGATGGATCAGTGGTGACTGCAGAGCAGGCTGTGGGCACTACAGATCCCGCCCACAGCACTGCTGCCACCGATTCCCTCCCCCCTCTCCTCACACTGTACCGATCGGTACAGAGAGGAGGGGAGAGGAACCGGCGCCATCAAATGACGCCGGTTTTCTTACATGTGATCGCTCCGTCATTTGACGGAGCGATCGCGTGGTAAACGGCCGCGATGAGCGGCCGTTTACCGTGATCCACCGGGTCCTCTGGACCCGGCGATCACGGATGTTCTCGAGTACGCGCCGCAGGGGGCGCACAAGAGGGGAATTCTGGGAGGACGTCACTGTACGCCCTCCCAGAGTTAAGCAACTGCCCTGTAGTCGTTTTTCGGCTATGGGCCGGTTGTCAAGTGGTTAAAATTTTTTTTCCATTCGTTCTGTTTACAAAATATTTTATCTACATATTTTAATGTACTTTATAAACCAAACGTTAACCTATGACCCAGGTAGTGGTCAGCAAAAGAAGCAACTTCCCCCTTCCACAGAAGCATGGCAAAAGATGTCTTACGAGCAACTCATCAACCTGGTATATGCCAAGCCTGGCCTGTGGGACACCTCATACTACGACTACAGAGAAAATGTAACAACTCTAGACAGACAGGGCCAGTGCAAGGATTTTTGTCTACACGGGCGAAGGTGCATTTCGCCTCCTGTAACCCCCCCCTCCACACAGAGGGGTTATGCATTCCATGCTGCCCCTCACTGGCTACGGGCAGCTGAGGCAAACGTAGCCTTCATGTACACTAGTAGCTCCTAAACTTGAGTTTAACCACTTCAGCCACGGACCAATTGGCAGCCAAAGGACCAGGCCCCTTTTTGCGATTCGGCACTGCTATGCTTTAACTGACAATTGCGCGGTCGTGCGACGTGGCTCCAAAACAAAATTGGCGTCCTTTTTTTCCCACAAATAGAGCTTTCTTTTGGTGGTATTTGATCGCCCCTGCGGTTTTTATTTTTTGCGCTATAAACAAAAATAGAGCGACAATTTTGAAAAATATGCAATATTTTTTGCTTTTTGCTATAATAAATATCCCCAAAAAAATATATATAAACATTTTTTTTTCCTCAGTTTCGTATACGTATTCTTCTACATATTTTTGGTAAAAAAAAAAAATCGCAATTAGCGATTATTGATTGGTTTGCGCAAAAGTTATAGCGTTTACAAAATAGGGGATAGTTTTATAGCATTTTTATTATTTTTTTTTTGTTTACTAGTAATGGCGGCGATCAGCGATTTTTTTTATTTTTTTTATTTTTTTTTTTTTTTTTTTTTGTGACTGCGACATTATGGCGGACACATCGGACATTTTTGACACATTTTTGGGACCATTGTCATTTATACAGCAATCAATGCTATTTAAATCCATTGATTCCTGTATAAATGACAGTTGTGAAGGGGTTAACCACTAGGGGGAGGGGTTATGGGCTGTGACGTGTGTTGTGTTTTTTACATTAGGGGGCGGGGCTGACATCTGACGTCATTGATCGGCTTTCCGGATGACCGGGAACAGCCAATCAATGACAGGCAGAGTAGGAAGCGTGGGGAGAGGTTTGTTTACACATACCTCTCCCCGTTCTTCAGCTCCGTGACCCGATCTCGGGACACCAGCGGCGATCGGGTCCGCTGGTCCCGGGGTCACGGAGCTCCCGACCGGGTCGCGAGCGCGCCGCTGGCGGCACGCACGCGACCCACGGGCAGGCATTTAAAGGATCACGTATAGGTACGTGATTTTGCCTGCCCGTGCCATTCTGCACACGTATATGTGCATGAGGCGGTCGGGAAGCGGTTAATGAGCTTTTGGTTTTTTTTTTTTTTTTCCAAAGCTCCTAAACTAAACTCCATATAAGACTAGGTATCAATGTACACAGGCTTTTAGCTAAGGCCGTGGTAAATGAAGGCAGGGTGTACATGAAGCCTAAAAATTCCATGCTGCACCTGGTAGGAGATGGGGCATAGTGTTGGGGAATGGAATATAGGTATCTTAACCACTCGAGTCCCGGAGCCATTTATTTAACTTTTTGTTTACATGTGCTAAAAATAATTTTAGGCCTAAGGATTACTTAAAACCCCCAAAACATTATATATTTTCTGAAAGCAGATACCCTAGCGTATAAAATGTTGACAATTCCATTGTTTTATGTTACATGTTAGAGCAATGGTTTATGAAACACAAAGTTTCAGTAAAAATGATACACTAAAGTACATTTTTTGGGCACATAAATGCCTTTTTCCCTAGTCGTCATTCAGGACAGCCACCATGAGAGAGAGTCTCCTCCTCTTCCTCTAGGAAACGCTGCGCCAGCCCATAAGTTCTCACTTCCCCTGCCGGACCTCGGTTATTAGTGTTTCCTCCGGTGGGGAGACACTGTGCAAGGGACCAGGCTAGCAGCGGTCAGGGAGACTGTGGCCATTTCAAATCCCTTAGGAAAGCAAGAAGTTGCCAGGGGGTTAAACTAACATTGCTTACCCTAAGTACAGCCACCCCTTCCTTGTTGAGCGCGGCATCAGGTTGTGGGGGTCCCTTATCACGTCCACAGGGGCGCAGCAAGGCAGCAGTCCGTTTTTTCCTATGCAAGGTATAGGCTGCACTTTTTTCTTTTTTGGAACCAGCGCGCCGGTCGACGGGTGATGTCATTTCCGGCGGAAAATGGACCTGTTACCTTTGACCCGTGACTTCCGGTTCCGGGTCACAGAGCTGATAAGGGACCGGGCTCAGGCTGGAGAGAGTCCGGATCGCACACAGGCAGCGTGAGACTCCCTGGGACGCAGCCACCTGCAGTCATGTCTGAGGCTGATGCTACAGCACACAGTGACACCACCTCCAAGGTAAGAGCACCCTGGGGAAGGGTCCTCTCTATCTAGGATTGCCCCTCCATGGTATGGTTCCTATCTTGGGGGAGCAGACCCCCTGGGTGGTCGGGGGGGGGGTGGAGAGGCTCTGATCCCTGTTGTATAGAACGGGTCTAGTGCACTTCCAGGGTTGTTTCCTGTTACTTCCTCCTGTTTTAGAAAAAAAAAAAATGTTTGCCTATCTTCCTGCATGTATTTCAGAAAGCTACGGAAAAGACAAGGTCTACCCATAGCTCTAAGAGGAAGTGTGCCTCTTGCAGAGGTTTTGGGGGAATCATGGACTAGAGTCATTTGCAAAGACTGTATAGACTCCCTGGTCAGAGAGAGGGAATCTGAGCAGGAGTCTGGTTTGGCAGCCTCGGTTAAGGAGCTTTCTTCTACTTTTTTTATTTTTTATTTTTTTTCCTTTAAGACCCTTTTTGAAAAATTTCAGCTCCCTACCAATCCTATTTTACAGGAAGCAACCCCGCCACAAGCTCAGGGCTCTGCACCTGCCAGACCTGCAGTCAGTTATGGCAGAGGAGATCTCAGGCCCTTCCAAGGTGGAGCTTAGGCAGCCAGATAGTGGCACCTCTGACTCTCAGGAGGAGTCAGAGGGAGAGGGCCTGGATGGGGAATCCAGTAGGCCCTCTAGGTATAAATTGTCCCCAGACGAAGTCGAGGACCTTCTAGGGGCCATTTACACAACCCTCGGGATACAGGAGGATAAGAAACCCCTGTCCCTCCATGACAGAATGTATAAGGGCTTAGGGGAACAGAAGAGACAGGTTTTCCCAGTCCATGATGTTCTGGTAGAAACCATTAAGGAGTGGCAGGATCCCGAGAGAAGACCTTTTTTTTTTTTTTTCTCTGGCTCTCTAAAGAGAAGGTTCTTTCTCGGAGGATCCTACGGCCATTTGGAACAAGAACCCCAAATTGGACCGAGGAGGTGCGATTTTTCGCCCTCCTGAAAAGGCCTGCAAAGATCAATGACTCAAGTCTGGTGGGAGGAAGACTGGGGGCCTTCCTTCCGCAGTGGGAGATGATCTCCCCCAACCGGTTCATCCTCTGGATCATAAGGAGGGGGTACCACCTGGAGTTCACAAGTCCCCCTCCGCTAAGGTTTCTTGTCACGCACCTTTCCAATTGCAGGACAAAGGCCGAAGCGTTGTTGGAAGCTCTAAGGGAGCTAGAACAACAGGAAGTAGTGCGCAGAGTACCAAGAGGGGAAGGGATTCTATTCCCACATATTCGTGGTAATGAAACCTTCAGGAAAATTCAGGTTGATCCTGAATTTAAAGCCCCTAAACAGGTCAATTACCTACAAGAGGTTTCGCATGGAGTCTATCTTCACGGTAAGGGCCCTGCTTCCAATTTTTTTCACGTGCCCCTTTTTTTTTCCCCTCCATTTTTTCTATATGCTCAATCCTTGAGAGTATAACGCAAGGTTAAAATATGACGTTTATGCTGCAAATAGCTTGGTAACTTTAACGCCACACCTGGAACATCAAACAGGAACACAGGGACTGTTTCTTTGCAGATTGCAGCCACTAAAACGAGACACTTTCACTCTCCTACAGTTATTATCTAGATGTGTTGTATGTTTATACTACCAACTTATTATATAACCAATATCTGGCCTTCAGCGCCTCTGAATAGTTAGAACATTGCGGTCTCTGCTAGGCATCACACTGGTGGGCCTGGTGAGTGGTGGGCCCACCACTGGGGTACATGACACGAGATCTTACTACGAGATATAATGTTTCATACTGTTTAGTTTAAAAATGCTTGACCTAAAGTTTCATATACTCGCCCTTTCTATGACTCAAGTATAGGGCTACACTGAGTTGTCTTTGCACTGTTATGTTGTTGTAATTACATGCTTAACTAGGATCCTGAACATACAACAATGGATCTACTCCACTAAGGGCCTAAGAAATACTTAATACCTTAATTATTACACATTCCAGGCCTCCCGGAACATCCTAAATCCGGAGGATTCCCTACGAACAGACCCACTTCTCACATCCACGGGTGTGCCTCCCATTAACCCCCCAGAGTCAATATCGGCGTTGAATCATAACGCCGTTACTGATTTAGTGCCAAGCAACTGCTTGCCTGAATCAAGACTCACTTACAACCCTACTCTATACCCCTAACAACCCTCAACCCTTCCCACACACCCAACCCCCCCCCCTCCCAACCTCCCCTACTAACCAACCCCTCCCCCCCTCCACCTCTCCTTCACCCCTTTATCTATTTATTTATATAAATTTTTTATTTATTTTTTTTATTTTTTTTTTTTTTTTTTTTCTCTGTTCTACCTACCCCAAACAATGTCTTACTCCTTCCTAGGTAAAACCCCAACCCTGATATCTCACAATATCAACGGTCTCAACATACCAGAAAAAAGATCCAAACTTCTCAAAGAACTTAAGCTTGCAAACCCCTTACTGGTTTACTTACAAGAAACACATTTTAAAGGACAAAACATACCTAAAATTACCAATAACCTCTACACTAGAGCATACCATGCAACAAACCCACAAGCTAAGACCAAAGGAGTTTCAATCCTCATAAACAAAAACGCTCCTTTCGAACTGACCAACCAACTCATAGACCCTGATGGCAGGTACATCTTTCTAAAAGGTAACTGGGAGGGCTCTCCCATAACTTTAGCGAATGTGTACTTCCCGAATAGAGCCCACATCACATTCTGCAATACGATCATCAGCGAGCTTAAATGGTTCGCAGAGGGTTGTATTGTTTTAGGAGGCGACTTCAACATTCCATTATCCCCACTTCAAGACACATCATCAGGATACACCCACGTGTCCTACAAGATCCTGAAACGTATCAAAATCCTGTTACAATCTTTAAACTTAGTAGACACATTGAGGACAACCCACCCCACCGGCAAGGATTTCACGTACTTTTCGCCCCCACATAAGCGTTATTCCCGAATTGACCTAATCTTCATGTCTCAGCGAGACTTGACTAGCCTAGCAAGAGCAGAAATAGGCATTATTACGTTATCGGACCATGCTCCCATAGCTATCACCTTAAAACTTAATCAGACTAAATGCACTCCCTTTAACTGGAGACTCAACGCCTCATTACTCACCGACCAGACTATTCACGACAACATATACGAATCAATCAACGCTTACTTCAGAACCAACATTGAATCAGACACGAACCCACTTAACAACTGGGAAGCCCACAAAAGTGTCATTAGGGGGGAATTCATCAAATGGGGGGGCAGAAAAAAGAAAGAAAAGAACAAAAACATCGCTGACCTTTCCACAAGAATAGCCCATCTCGAGACACAACACAAACAATCCCTCACAGCTATAGCGGCTGACGAACTCACTCAATGCAGAAAGGAATTATTACAAATCTTGCATTTCCAAACACAAAAAGCTTTGTTCTTCCGGAAAAGTGTTTTTTATGAACAAGGAGACAAGAGCGGTAAACAGTTGGCCCGAGCTCTGAGGGACGCCACCACAGCCAAACACATCTATGCCATACGCAACAAAGCAGGCTCTCTAGAACACAACACCGAAAAAATAGCAGATCTATTCCAGGAGTTTTACTCTAAACTTTATAACCTTACTCCACAACATAAACCAACACATATACAAAACCCTAGGGAAGACATGATCAAAAGCTTCCTGGAAAATAGTAAATTACCCTCCTTACACACTATTGATACAGACGCCCTGAACACCCCTATATCCTTATCTGAAATCCAAGTCGCAATTAGACTATTAAAAACAGGGAAAAGCCCCGGACCAGACGGACTGACCTCCCAATATTATAAAACGTTCTCATCCATACTTTCCAAACCATTACTCTCAACCTTCAATCATCTAGCCACCCACAAAAACAACTCGGACTCCCTACTTATGGCCCACATAGCAATCATCCCCAAACCCGAAAAAGACCACACTGACTGCGCAAATTTCAGGCCGATATCACTTCTCAACATAGATGTAAAATTGTTAGCAAAAATTATAGCCAATAGATTAAAACCCCTACTCTCCAAAATTATGGGACCAGAACAGGTGGGCTTCATGCCGGGCCGAGAAGCCAGAGACAATATCACCAAATCCCTGAATCTGATTCATTATGCAAGACAACAGAAACTCGAAGGTCTCCACAGACGCAGAAAAGGCCTTCGATAGGGTCTCATGGGAATATATGTTTGCAACCTGCACACATATAGGCCTAGGTGGCAATATGTTAAATTGGATCAAAGCCCTATACCAAAACCCACAGGCCAGAATTAAAATTAATAACACCCTCTCTGATCCTATTCATATACGAAACGGTACGAGACAAGGCTGCCCCCTCTCTCCCTTACTTTTTATTCTCACACTAGAACCCCTCATTAGAACAATAAATCAGTCCCCCGAAATAACAGGCTTCTCCATACATAAGAGAGAATATAAGACAGCCGCATACGCAGACGACCTCTTGTTTTTCATTACACAACCCCATATTGCACTCCCAAACCTCATAAATATATTCGCAATATATGGTTACATCTCAAATTTTAAAGTAAACCAATCCAAATCTGAAGCCCTTAACCTAAGTATACCTCAAGATAAGCTCGCATTGCTCAAAGGGAACTTCAAATTCAAATGGGAACCCAACTCCCTTAAGTACTTAGGAATCAAGCTGACCCCTGACATTGACTCCCTATATACGACCAATTTTACGCCCCTACTGAACTCCATAGCCAAAGACCTCCAACAGTGGACCTCTAAACAGTTCTCTTGGTTCGGCAGAGCCTCAATATTAAAAATTACAATCCTCCCCAGACTGTTATACTTTTTCAACGCGCTACCCATACAAATACCCAATGCCTTTTTCGCCAAACTACTCTCCATCCAAAGAAGTTTTCTCTGGGCAAATAAAAAACCCAGGACAAACTTAAGGATCCTAACCTGGCCCAAAAATCAGGGTGGTATCGGCCTTCCTGATTTCAAAAAGTACTATCAGGCCTCCCACATTTCCAGAATCATTGACTGGCACTGCCACGGTCAAGTAAAGGACTGGGTACAACTAGAACACCTACACAACAAACATCAATTACTTTACTATCCCTGGTCCGTACACTCCAAATCTACCAAAGACATCACACACCCTCTGGTTGCAAATACACTCAACATATGGCATTCCCTTGTCACAAAACATGAATTGGCCTCCATACCAGGACCACTGACCCCAATAGCCAATAACCCAGACTTCCCACCGGGCCTACATCAAAGACCGCCTCCGTCTCTAGGTCATAACTCCAAACTCTTAGCCACTCACTGTATAGATGGAAATAAAATAAAATCCCTAACAACACTCCAAACAGAATTTGGAGATGCTTTTCCAAATAATTGGTTCTATATACAGGTATCAGACTTCCTTCTTAACAATAAAAACAAAGCCTCATTCTCTCAAAGACTTACACCTTTAGAAGACATATGCTTCAAAGGCTCACAAACCGCCAACACAACCTCTCTAGCATACAAATGGTTATCCCAATCACCTAGCCAGGGCAGAAACAAACACAAAGAACGATGGGAGAACGAACTCGGCACGATAATAAGCTACTCACAATGGGAAAAAGCCTGTATTTTTGCACACAAATGCTCACTTAGTACAAGGTACCAAGAAATCTCATACAAACTCATCACACAATGGTACATAACGCCAGCAAAGACTAAAAAATGGTCCCCCGAGGCCTCAGACTTATGCTGGCGATGTGGAAACGACACAGGAACCCTTTTATGTAGATGAAAAACAAACAACCCCGAGGCCTCAGACTTATGCTGGCGATGTGGAAACGACACAGGGAAAATAAAATCAAAAAGAAAAAGACACTACAATCCAAACACGGCAAAAAGGGGGGTACAGAGCTGACGCGTTTCGCACTGTATTTCAGGTCACATAATTACATGATCGAAAAAAGCTGTGGCAAACAAGCAGAGTCTGATGTTGATTGGATTTCAAGATGTGCAGCTGAAATGGACCATGAGACCGAGTATAACCAATTAAAAAGACAAGCAAATTAAAAACTTATAGTGAAGAAACCGGGAAATTTGAAATATCGTATGAAACAATTCTATTTTGTGTAAATAAATAAACCACAATTCTTTTTTATGTGAATAAATAAATAAGCCAGAATGCATGGGTGAGTGCGTTGAATTGCTTCAGAAACTCAAATACTATAGTGGAGTCTTGAAAGGTATGTGCATTTTGCAATTCTTTTTTATGTGAATAAATAAATAAAAGAGCCAGAATGCATGGGTGAGTGCGTTAAATTGCTTCAAAAACTCAAAAGACTATAGTGGAGTCTTGAAAAGTATGTGCATTTTGCAGGTGCATTTTGCAATTCTTTTTTATGTGAAAAAATAAATAAGCCAGAATGCATGGGTGAGTGCGTTAAATTGCTTCAAAAACTCAAAGACTATAGTGAAGTCTTGAAAAGTATGTGCATTTTGCAGGTGCATTTTGCAATTCTTTTTTATGTGAAAAAATAAATAAGCCAGAATGCATGGGTGAGTGCGTTAAATTTCTTCAGAAACTCAAATACTATAGTGGAGTCTTGAAAAGTATGTGCATTTTGCAGGTGTATTTAGCAATTCTTTTTTATGTGAATAAATAAATAAATAAAGCCAGAATGCATGGGTGAGTGCGTTAAGTTGCTTCAGAAACTCAAAGACTATAGTGGAGTCTTGGAAAGTATGTGCATTTTGCAGGTGTATTTTGCAATTCTATTTTGTGTGAACAAATAAATAAATAATAATATTTTATTTATTTGTTCACACAAAATAGAATTGCAAAATACACCTGCAAAATGCACATACTTTCCAAGACTCCACTATAGTCTTTGAGTTTCTGAAGCAACTTAACGCACTCACCCATGCATTCTGGCTTTATTTATTTATTTATTCACATAAAAAAGAATTGCTAAATACACCTGCAAAATGCACATACTTTTCAAGACTCCACTATAGTATTTGAGTTTCTGAAGAAATTTAACGCACTCACCCATGCATTCTGGCTTATTTATTTTTTCACATAAAAAAGAATTGCAAAATGCACCTGCAAAATGCACATACTTTTCAAGACTTCACTATAGTCTTTGAGTTTTTGAAGCAATTTAACGCACTCACCCATGCATTCTGGCTTATTTATTTTTTCACATAAAAAAGAATTGCAAAATGCACCTGCAAAATGCACATACTTTTCAAGACTCCACTATAGTCTTTTGAGTTTTTGAAGCAATTTAACGCACTCACCCATGCATTCTGGCTCTTTTATTTATTTATTCACATAAAAAAGAATTGCAAAATGCACATACCTTTCAAGACTCCACTATAGTATTTGAGTTTCTGAAGCAATTCAACGCACTCACCCATGCATTCTGGCTTATTTATTTATTCACATAAAAAAGAATTGTGGTTTATTTATTTACACAAAATAGAATTGTTTCATTTTTCACATCTATGGTGGGAGTGCCCCCCAATCCTTGACTACTGGAACCAAATTGCTAGATGGATTAAACACATCACAGATACCAAAATCACACTAGACGCTGCTGCTTGTTTACTGCATATTAATTCTTTTTCAATCAGCAAATATAAAAAGTCCTTATCCAGGCACCTTCTAACAGCAGCTAAAAGTCTAATACCAATACACTGGAAAACCACTCACACTCCAACGGTCAAGGATTGGTTGGACAGGGTTCACTACATGTACAAAATTGAGGAACTACTGGCGATGAAAAAAGAAGATTGCACCAGCTTCAACTCTCTATGGCAACCCTGGCTAGTATTCACTCTATCCATTGAATATATATCCATCTCCTCTTAAACACCACGAGACCTACAGATTCGGACTATAACTGATACCGCTCATTTACCAACCAACAACAACTTTTAGCTGCCCCCCGATAAAGCTCCTAATCACATATGGCCCATCGTCACTCCTCCCATTCCCCCTCCCCCACGCTCCCCCCTTTTTTTTTTATCTTACTCTATACCTCCCTACCTCTCTCCATGAAAATCATCCCAACTCCTCTTCCAATTCCCCCTCCTATCACCACTTCTAACTAAACAATAATCGATTAATGATTTCTAACGTGATATTTCAAACATTGCAATGCATAAACTCTGTTTATTTTTTCATTTTTTTCCACTGTTATATTTTAACGTTGAGACTATGTTAGTCTCTTTTTCTGTTTATGACTTGCACCACGAAGTGTAAACTTGTCTATCTTAATGTATGCAACATTTTCTCAATAAAAACCTTTTGATTGTGAAAAAAAAAACAAACATAATTGTAGATAATGATAGGAAGGTTAGAACTTCTGGTTCATTATGTTCTCCACAATCCCTATATGACAGAAAATCAGCAAGCATCAATGACCGTCCGAATTTTGATCCATGTATGGTGCAGGGTGTTTGTAAAGAAGTTGATCTCCCAAACAACTCCTGTACTACTGCCCTGTCTAATTTTTGCCACTCGACCAGTGCCGCCAGCTATAAAACGCGTGGTGCTGATCAGTATAATATGACAGCAGAAAGGTCTGCTGTCAGAATACAAATGCACAGCGAGGAGGATTTTAAACATCCACCTTGAATGTGTGGACCAAGTTCCCCCCCCATTCGACCAGCTGGACACTTTGAACAAAGAAAAATGAATCATCTACTGTATGGCCTATGCTCCCCCATAGCCTTTCTTCCTGGATGCTGAACAGAGCCAAGGGGGGTGAAGGAAAGATAAATGTGTGCTGCTGGCATGGCTGCAAATAAAGTGACCCTGTCTCAAGTCTCAAATGTACCACCTTGAAATTGATATTCTTTATGCCTGTAACTGATTCCGTCATGTTTAATAAACCCTCCCTGAACCGGACGCACGTGTTAAGGGAAAAACAAGTGCTACATGCACTTGGTTCCCTGGAGAGCTAAATAAAATGAAAAAAAGTGAACAGTAGTTCTCCTTTAAATAAATACAGTAAATGTACATTAAAGCGGTTATAAAGCATAAAATTTTTTACCCTAATGCATTCTTTGCATTAAGGTAAAAAAATGTTTAGGTACTAGTATCCCCCCTTGCCCCCTCCCCCCTTTTTACTTACCTGAGCCCTAATTAGATCCAGCGCTGTGCACGTCTGCAGCAATTTTCTCTCTTTACTCCCTGCCAGTGATGAGGGAGCGGAGGCGGGTCCGAGTTCTGCTGTCTGTGTCAATAGACAAAGAAAGTGAGACTCAGGAGTGAGCCCGCATGAGTGCCCCCATAGAAAGCAGCTTTCTATGGGGGCACTCAGTGGAGAGGAGGAACCAGAAGCAACGGTGGAGGACCCCAGAAAAGGAAATTCGGGCCACTGTGTACTATGGTAAGTATAAACCTGTTTGTTTGTTTTTTAAATACATTTTACAGCCAATGTGTAATGTGTTAATGTATGTACAGCTTGTAGATATTATATTTTTACCCCTACCTGTAAATATGCTTCACCAGGGGCATAGATAAGGGGGGAGTCAGGGGTGTTCAACCCCCCCCCCCCCCAGAGCAACCTGGCAAAATGCACAGACAGTGTCTCTGCCGTTTAGCCTCAGCACAACAGTAGAAGCAATCAGAGTTTGGGAGTGCAGCAGCCAGCCCCCCTTCTATTGTGCCCCACCCCCTCAGATTAATAAGGGGTCGCCCTGAAAAGCATGAAATTACTGTAAGATCTCAGATGCCGGCAATTGAAAGTGCACAGTTGAGGGAACTTCTAGACTCCTCAAGGCATATGACACAGCTGAAGGAAGACTGGGGATGCAGAAGTTTTTTTGGTGGAGGGGTTTGATTTTGGAGGGGGGGGGGGGAGTTTCTTGTGGAGAAGTTTACAAGGGGTGGTTAATGGCAGGGAGTGAGTTTGGATTAGGGGAGATTTTCTTCATTAGGAAAAAATCTTTGCTGGGGGGAGGGTGTTGACTGTGGGAGATATTTTACAGTCGGAATCTTTGCTTGGGGAGGGTTCCTATATTATATTTACCCAGGTGGATGGAGCATTGATCCAATTTTGCATCTTGCTTCTATGACAAACAGTGCAATCAAAGACCGCTAATCACTCAGTTCTCAGCTTTCAGTGAGCAAAGACTGAAAGCTGAGAACGAGTGGTGACTGTCATTCCCTGACTCTGCCCACCCCCCCAAGCTCACTGGAATGCCAGGCTGTGGAGGGGACAGGAGCGGCTGGCTAAGGGTCTCTGCGGCTCACTAAAAGTGAGTGAGCTGCTGGTCCAGGCATCTGGGTGAATCCGGACCTGCTGAGCGATGTCAGCTGACAGCGGGCTATAGCTGGCTGTCGGCTAAAAATGGGTCACAAAAGTGCAGAACGAACTGCACTCCCCTCCAGAAGAAGTACAACCAAGTGGCATGCCGTCCCTTCAGAGCACATGCCCCAGTGACATCACGGCTGCTTTCCATGTGAATATCTCCTAAACACCATGAGTTTAGGAGACTACAGGAGCAGCTGACAAAAATTGGAACATCTGGGATCCTGGCTGTAGGTATTAATGGTATCTGCCATTCAATGGCCATTTAGAACATATGAATGAGATCTAAAGCCTGGTTCACAAGCTCCAACACTGAGCCCTGTCCTGTACCCTTCCCAGCTGCCAGCAGAGTTACCCAGTGCGCCATGAAGGAAAGCTAATATCCCTGCCCATGCCTGCTGGACCATGAGTCAGCGGTAATATGAACCTTACTGCTGAACGCCCTGTCCGAGGCCAAAACATTGCCTTCCTGTCAGGGCTGGGCTCCGCCTTTCCTTCTCAAAGCTGTCGGCTCCTATCTCGCCACAGTGACTCACCTGTTTATATCCTGCTCGTCAGTCCTGCCTACTTAAGCCGTCCAGTCCAGATGATCTCTGCCTTCGCCTTGGTCACATCTTGAGACGCTCTCCCGTGTTCCTTTTAAAGACTTGCTTGGCTGACATTACTTCTGGCTCCAGATCCTGCTTGCTGTTTTACTACACTCATCTCTGGCTCCCTGACGTTTTGGCTTGTCTGACTAAGTTTACCTATTATTGTGTTTTAACTGTACTTTTGTCTCAGTCTGATTAATGGTTTCTGACACTCCCACAGAGCCAGAATGGCCTTATGTAAAAAGAAATGGCGTTTTGGAACCTGCCATTCCACAAAGGCAAAGAGTCTAACAGCTGAAAGGCAGCAGTTGCAGTGCTAGAAATGTGGCCAAGCTAGCATTTAGGCATAATATATGATAGCAATAGAGTAATGTAAAAAAAAAAATAAAAAAAAATAAACACATTTATAGAGAGACACACACGTAGGAAAACAGCAATTGCCCTATACTTTAGCTAGTACTACCAGTAATACTTGATTGAGGTCTCCCTGCAGTTAGCATAGTGCTACACATGTACCAGAGCCCCAGTGTAACTCTAAACTGAAGACCTGTAGGGGTTTTTAAAGTGTTGCTTATGAAAAAGCATAGGGTACTGATGTTTTTCACCATTTTACAGGGACATGCAATTTTAAAATTGGAGCTCCACCCAAAAGTGGAACTTCCGCTTTAAAAGGTATCCTGACCCCCTGACATGCCACTTATGGCATGTAATTTTTTTGGGGAGTGGCCACCTGGTTTTGACTTCCACCTAGGAGACTCCTTCTCCCTCCCCCCCCCCTTGCAATCTTCTAAGACAAGGGTCCCAGAAGATTGCCCGGCCATTTAAGCGGGGGAGACAACGGAGGCTTTGGGCAGCCGCTTTGGGCGGCCGCATTGCTGGACCGTGGGACAGGTGAGTGTGTTTATTAAGAGTCAGCAGCTACACTTTTTGTAGTGGCTGACTTTTCATAAACATGGGTCCAGCTGGAACTCCGCTTTAAAGTTTGACTTTGGTATCTATTTATTTGGCTCAACCTCATCTTTTATATTTTTCCAACAAATTGTGTAATAAAAATTAGAGTTACGCTTACCGGTAACGCATTTTCCTGTAGTCTTTCAGGACAGCCACCATGAGAGATAGTCTCCTCCTCTTCCTCTAGGAAACACTGCGCCAGCCCATAAGTTCTCACTTCCCCTGCCGGACCTCAGTTTTTTTCAAGATAACCTCCGGCCAGCTGGGGAGACACAAGAACACATTAATAACATATTCAATTAACATTGTCAAGCTGCGTTCTGGTCTTACGCAAGACCCCCCAAAAATTACTCGGGTGGGTAACCGTGGCTGTCCTGAAAGACTACAGGAAAAGACGTTACCGGTAATCGTAACTCTAATTTTCCCTAGTCGTCATTCAGGACAGCCACCATGAGAGGATAAGCGAGCACTTACCAGTTAGGGTGGGACTACAGCTTGCAAAACCTTGCGTCCAAAGGCTTGCTCGCCTGCCGACACCTGATCCACTCTATAATGTCTTATGAAAGTGGAATAGCTGGAACATGTTGCAGCCCTGCATATCTGGTCTGGCGTAGCTCCAGCCCTCTCTGCTTGAGAAGTTGCCATAGCTCTTGTTGAGTGTGCCTTGATACCTGAAGGAATCTCCTTCCCTGATAAGGTATATGCTTGGCCAATTGTTGACCTGAGCCACCTGGCGATTGTGCGTCGGGACGCTCTGAAATCCTTTCTGGCCCCAGAAAATAAAATAAACAGTGAGTCTGACTTTCTTATTGATTTGGTCAGCTCAAGGTACTTTAGGATACTTCTCCTTACATCTAAAAAATTAAATTTCAGTTCCCCTTCACCTGAGGGGTTGGGACAAAATGAAGGTAAGACTACCTCCTGGCTTCTGTGGAAACCCGAAGCCACTTTAGGCAAAAAGGCCGGATCAGTTTTAAGCACTATCCGGTCTGGAAAAATTACACAAAACGGGGGTCTAATTGATAGAACCTCAATTTCACTGACCCTCCTGGCAGTGGTTACCGCCACCAAAAAAAAATGTTTTTAACGTGAGATCCCTTAGCAAACATCCGTCTAAGGGCTCAAAAGGAGGTCCTGTTAAGCTTTGCAGGACTAAGGATAGGTCCCACCCGGGGAAGGGTGGGCTTCTGACTGGTCTCTGCCTAGACAGAGCCTTAAAGATCCTGACCACCCAAGGATTGGAGGCCAGAGATTTCTCCAAATAAGCACTAAGTGCTGATACCTGACTCTTAAGAGTGGCTACGGATAACCCCTTGTCCGCCCCACACTGCAGGAATTCCAGCACAGCTATGGGACTCTGCACTGAGAAGGAGCTTGCTACACACCAGTCGTTGAAGCGGAGCCAGACCTTTTTATAGATCCGGCGCGTCTCCTTTTTCCTGCTACTGAGTAGGGTAGAGATTAATCTTTCTGAAAAACCCTTAGCTTTCAGAATGCCCTCAGTAGCCAGGCTGCCAACTTCCATTGGTGTACTTGAGGGCAAAGGACTGGGCCCTGCGAGAGGAGATCCTCCAGAACTGGAAGGAACAGGGGGGGGCTCTGCTGCCAGCTGTCTGAGAACCGAAAACCATGCCCTCTTTGGCCAATATGGGGCCACTAGAATCAGAGCCGTGTCTTCTAGCTGAAATTTTCTCAACACCGCTGGTAACAGTACCGGAGGAGGAAAGGCGTAACATGTCCTGAACTGCCAGCTTTGGGTCAGGGCGTCCACTCCCAGAGCTCCCTCTCCCCTGTTTAGGGAGAAAAAACAAGGAACTTTGCGTTGTCTCGACACGAAGAGATCCACATCTGGGGGACCCCATTTCTCGGAAATGAGATCGAAGACCTCCTGGTTGAGGACCCAATCTCCTTCCCTTAGCCTCCTTCGGCTGAGAAAGTCCGCTATTATGTTCCTCTCCCCTTTAGAAATACTGCTGAGAGAAAGAGGGTGTTGGACTCAGCCCAGCTTAAGATGTCTATCGCTAGGGCCAGCAGGACCCCACTTCTTGTGCCGCCCTGCTTGTTTATATAGGCTACGGTTGAAGAGTTGTCCGATCGTACCTGTATATGATGTCCCTGAAGAACCCTCCCGAAAAATCTGAGGGCAAGTCCTACTGCCTTCAGTTCTTTCCAGTTGGAAGATCTTTTCAGGTCGTCGCCCTACCAAGTACCCTGGGTGACCAGGGAACCCAGATGTGCCCCCCAGCCCTTGCTGCTTGCATCTGTCGTTATTACCTGAGAGACGGAATAAGCCATAGACGTCCCTGCGACAGGTTCACCTCTTTCCTCCACCACCAAAGGGATCTTTTTATGTGGTGAGGGACGTGTACTAGGGTATCTAGATCCCCCTGACTGTTGTCCCATATCCTTAGCACAAAAGTCTGCAGGGGCCGAAAGTGCAGTCCTGCCCACTGCACTGCTGGGAGGGCTGAGGTTAGAAGGCCTAGCGTTGACATCAGAGACCTCTTGGAGACCTGCTGGCTGCACTGAAGTGCGGCCACCGCTTTGTCCAGCTTCGCAATCTTTTCTAAAGAAAGAAAGACCCTCAACAGCGTTAAGTCCAGCAGGTATCCCAGGTACACAATACACTGTGTAGGAATGAGGTTGGACTTGTCTAAGTTCAACAACCACCCCAGACCTGTTAGGAACCTCTTTACTAGATCTAGGTCCCTGAGTAGCTGATCTGGGGATCCGGCAAACAGGAGTAGGTCGTCCAGATATGCTATGACTGACACTCCCTGTAGACGCAGGAAATCCATCGCCTCCGCTAGGATTTTGGTAAAAATGCGGGGCGACGAGGATAGCCCGAAGGGCAGCGCTTGAAACTGAAGGTGCACTAATGTACCGTCAAGATCTATTGCCAATCGGAGAAACCTCTGAGAGGCTTCTGCGATGGGGATGTGTAAGTACGCATCCCTCAGGTCCAAAGAGACCATAAAGCAATCCTGCGGAAGCAGGGCCCTTACCGTGAAGATAGACTCCATGCGAAACCTCTTGTAGGTAATTGACCTGTTTAGGGGCTTTAAATTCAGGATCAACCTGAATTTTCCTGAAGGTTTCATTACCACGAATATGTGGGAATAGAATCCCTTCCCCTCTTGGTACTCTGCGCACTACTTCCTGTTGTTCTAGCTCCCTTAGAGCTTCTAACAACGCTTCGGCCTTTGTCCTGCAATTGGAAAGGTGCGTGACAAGAAACCTTAGCGGAGGAGGACTTGTGAACTCCAGGTGGTACCCCCTCCTTATGACCCAGAGGATGAACCGGTTGGGGGAGATCATCTCCCACTGCGGAAGGAAGGCCCCCAGTCTTCCTCCCACCGGACTTAAGGAGTCATTGATCTTTGCAGGCCTTTTCAGGAGGGCGAAAAATCGCCCCTCCTCGGCCCAATTTGGGGTTCTTGTTCCAAATGGCCGTAGGATCCTCCGAGAAGGGAAACCTTCTCTTTAGAGAGCCAGAGAAAAAAAGGTCTTCTCTCGGGATCCTGCCACTCCTTAATGGTTTCTACCAGAACATCATGGACTGGGAAAACCTGTCTCTTCTCTTCCCCTAAGCCCTTATACATTCTGTCATGGAGGGACAGGGGTTTCTTATCCTCCTGTATCCCGAGGGTTGTGCAAATGGCCCCTAGAAGGTCCTCGACTTCGTCTAGGGACAATTTATACCTAGAGGGCCTACTGGATTCCCCATCCAGGCCCTCTCCCTCTGACTCCTCCTGAGAGTCAGAGGTGCCACTATCTGGCTGCCTAAGCTCCACCTCGGAAGGGCCTGAGATCTCCTCTGCCATAACTGTGACTGCAGGTCTGGCAGGTGCAGAGCCCTGAGCTTGTGGCGGGGTTGCTTCCTGTAAAATAGGATTGGTAGGGAGCTGAAATTTTTCAAAAAGGGTCTTAAAGGAAAAAAAATAAAAAATAAAAAATAAAAAAGTAGAAGAAAGCTCCTTAACTGAGGCTGCCAAACCAGACTCCTGCTCAGATTCCCTCTCTCTGACCAGGGAGTCTATACAGTCTTTGCAAATGACTCTAGTCCATGATTCCCCCAAAACCTCTGCAAGAGGCACACTTCCTCTTAGAGCTATGGGTAGACCTTGTCTTTTCCGTAGCTTTCTGAAATACATGCAGGAAGATAGGCAAACATTTTTTTTTTTTTTTCTAAAACAGGAGGAAGTAACAGGAAACAACCCTGGAAGTGCACTAGACCCGTTCTATACAACAGGGATCAGAGCCTCTCCCCCCCCCCCGACCACCCAGGGGGTCTGCTCCCCCAAGATAGGAACCATACCATGGAGGGGCAATCCTAGATAGAGAGGACCCTTCCCCAGGGTGCTCTTACCTTAGGAAGGCTGGAGGTGGTGTCACTGTGTGCTGTAGCATCAGCCTCAGACATGACTGCAGGTGGCTGCTTCCCAGGGAGTCTCACGCTGCCTGTGCTGCGATCCGGACTCTCTCCAGCCTGAGCCCGGTCCCTTATCAGCTCTGTGACCCGGAACCGGAAGTCACGGGTCAAAGGTAACAGGTCCGTTTTCCGCCGGAAATGACGTCACCCGTCGACCGGCGCACTGGTTCCAAAAAAGAAAAAAGTGGAGCCTATACCTTGCATAGGGAAAACGGACTGCTGCCTTGCTGCTCCCCTGTGGACGCGATAAGGGACCCCCACAACCTGATGCCGCGCTCGACAAGGAAGGGGTGGCTGTACTTAGGGTAAGCAATGTTAGTTTAACCCCCTGGCAACTTCTTGCTTTCCTAAGGGATTTGAAATGGCCACAGTCTCCCTGACCGCTGCTAGCCTGGTCCCTTGCACAGTGTCTCCCCACCGGAGGAAACACTAATAACCGAGGTCCGGCAGGGGAAGTGAGAACTTATGGGCTGGCGCAGTGTTTCCTAGAGGAAGAGGAGGAGACTATCTCTCATGGTGGCTGTCCTGAATGACGACTAGGGAAAAAGGCATTTATGTGCCCAAAAAATGTACTTTAGTGTATCATTTTTACTGAAACTTTGTGTTTCATAAACCATTGCTCTAACATGTAACATAAAACAATGGAATTGTCAACATTTTATACGCTAGGGTATCTGCTTTCAGAAAATATATAATGTTTTGGGGGTTTTAAGTAATCCTTGGGCCTAAAATTATTTTTAGCACATGTAAACAAAAAGTTAAATAAATGGCTCCGGGACTCGAGTGGTTAAGATACCTATATTCCATTCCCCAACACTATGCCCCATCTCCTACCAGGTGCAGCATGGAATTTTTAGGCTTCATGTACACCCTTACCAAGGATATGTAGCAGTATAAATTTTGGCCAAAATGTATCAAGAAAAATTACAAATTTGCTAAATTTTATAACAGAAACGAAGAAAAATTAATTTTTTTACCAAATTTTCAGTCTTTTTTCTTTTATAGCGCAAAAAATAAAAAACCCAGCGGTGATTAAATACCACCAAAAGAAAGCTCTATTTGTGTGAAAAAAAAGGACAAAAATTTCATATGGGTACAGTGTTGTATGACTAATTGAGTAATTGTCATTCAAAATGTGAGAGCACCAAAAGCTGAAAATTGGTCTGGTTATTAAGGGTGTTTACGTGCCCAGTGGTCAAGTGGTTAAACTGAACAAAAATAGAGACCCATTTAAAAAAGTGGACCTGAACAGACACTGATGTCCGTTTACATCTGCTGTCCATTTTATTCTAAACGACAGATGGAATGCCTGTGTGAGAGGGGTTTAAGTGCTTGTTTTGTCCAGGGGAGAAGAGAAAACCATATACTTATCCAGACCTCCATTCTCCTGGCAAACGGTGCTCCACAACGATCCAGTGGTGGACTGTTCCTGGTGTCCTCACGCCAAGAGCAGAGCTTTGGCGGCTGCTCTGGGCTTGATGACATCAGGACTCAATGAGGTGCAAGAGCTGCAGGGACTGGTCTTGTGTGGAGAGAAGTGGAGCATCAGGTTGTTATATCTGTAATTTTCTGAGACCAAATATGTTTGGGAACCTCTGGCCTAAACTGCAGAGCACAGTAAAAAGACAGATATGCTGAAACCCAGAGGACCCATAATGCAGCCCAAGTAGATCCTTACAATATTTATAAAAAAAAGTACTAAAAAATTAAATAAAAGTAATAATTGGTTGTAAAAACTAATCATAATAGGCCAATATATAGTATGTTTGCAAAACAAAGAACAAGGTAAATCCATAAATCTTACCTTCCAAGTTTTTCATTTCAACTTTTAAGAGCTTCATTCCAGCACAGGCACCGAGTAAACGATCTGTCGCATCTACATTAGTACACAAATGAGAAGCAATGCCCACTGCTGACAAGGGCTCACCAACATCATGTAGTAAGTCAAAAATTCCCAGCTCAATTGCTGTAAACATGGTCTAAAAAAGGAAAATACACCATGTATTACTCTATTTGTACTGATCATTTACAAAATGTTTTTTCCATTACAGTTCTAAAAAGTAGGGCAAATATACAGTATGTGTAGCGCACCCCACGTAGGAGTCAGCGGGGAATAGGGATCTCCACCTTGCACAGTGTTAGGACCTGTTGAGAATAAATAATATTGTTTTAAAATTTCCTTTATGTTATGAGCCCCATGAGAGGAAGATAAAAAAGGGCCACAATGACTTCAGCTATTTCCTAACTTTTAATGAATTACCTATCCCTAAATACTATAAACAAACTAACTATCTGCAAAGCTAGAAACCAAAAGATATTTACATTTTCTGGTTGGTTAGATAAAAAAAAAAACACACATGATACCAAGACAAGTGGTACTTTACCATTGGTCCAAGACTTCATGCTGTCCATTGAGCTCAGTGCCTCTAACAAGAAGTGAGGAGAGGCACTGAGCTCATCCTCTCCGTCTGCTGCAGTGTACCAGCTTGCATTTAAACTGGCTGCTCTGTATTTAACTTCTGACAGGCTGTGCAAGGAGCCCCGTATCTTCAGAACCATAGATGATCGGAGCCCCAAATTTTGACCAGTGTTGGGGTATGACTTCAGCTACATAACCCCGTCAAGTTACAACCCTCAAAGTCGATTTTTATTTATTTTTTTATTTTTTATGCTCATGGCAGGTAAGGCTCTGCCTCCCCTGACTGCATGTCCCTGATATATACCATCAACACTATACAAGCAGATACACATTACTTAGAAGATATTTCGGTAGAGGTATTTCTGCCCTTGTACACGCCTGGTGGTTGAAAGATATTACATAAATCTACACAAAAAAAACGTAATCAATAGATCTTTCAACCAATGGAAAAAGAAGTTACACCTTCTGGGCTAGGCTTATTACAATTTTTATATAACTATTGTCAAAAATGGTCTATAGGATCAAGATAGATGCTATGGAGGGACACTCAGACACACAGATACACACTCCATATTCATTAGGGGTGCAACGGATCAAAAAACTCACGGATCGGATCAATCCTCGGATCAGAGTCACAGATCGGATCATTTTTCGGATCAGCAAATAATAATTGAATTTGCAAAAACCTGTGAAAATTCCACCACTATATAGTCCCCACTGTAATATCCACGCCATCTCCCCACTGTAGTATTGGCAGAGTGTAATGCAGAGTGTAATTCAGAGTGTAATGCAGAGTGTAATGCAGGGTGTTGGCAGGGTGTTATGCAGAGTATGTTTACAAGTGATCGCTCTGTCATTTGACGGAGTGATCACATTGTAAACGGCCGCCGGGTGTACCAAGATGGCCGCCGCTCCAGAGCTAGGCCGAAGCCGCGGCCTTTCCTAAGGCCGCCGGGTATACCAAGATGGCCGCCGCTCCGGAGCTAGGCCGAAGCCGCAGCCTTTCCTAAGGACACACAGCAGGTATACAATTAATAGTCTTAATTTTATGTAACATTTCTGTCAACCAATATACAGAATACATATAACCATTTTGTATGAATATATGTCTGGTGAAAAAAGCTCCTATTTTTAGTCTGTTCATATTGATTGATCTTGCATCTTAAAAGATATCATTTAAAAATTACTCATTCATAAATACCGTGCAGGAAAATTATCTTCATAAGCACGACAACAGCCAGGCACACCGAATTGCGACAGGCACACTTGAGTCAGGAAGCAGTCCAGCAACTTTGGTTTTTTATATTTTATTAGGGGATATTTAACTTGGATGGGATTAAGGGCATTATGGGATGCCCCTCTGACTTTGCAAACTCTTCAGGGACAACTTTCCCATATACAATCCATGTACACTTCTTCCTCCAGCACTCACTTCCAGAACAAAAATCAGATCCAGCTGGCACACTGATAATTGATCTGACAAGGCAACAGTTAGATAGGCAAAGGGCCTTTACAGGCAGGGGCTGTGTGCCCCTTAGTTGTGTAGCAAAAGTCAGTGTCCAGCTTCCATCCCTGTGGCTACTGATCCGAGCACCACCTCTTCAGACAATGCCAGCCAGCCTGGCTGCAGCTGCCCCTTGCCTGACTATTTCCCACAGTCCTGCCAGACTACACACTCACCAGCCCTCTTGGCTGATTTCTCACTGGAGATCTCCTGGACGTGCTAACCCTCTCTGGCTGTCCTCACTTCCTGCTCCTGTGCATCCATGACAGGATTCCATGTGTTTTGAGAGGATCCCTCCAGCACCTGAGCTCCCAGGACCAAGGTCAACCCCCCCCCCTCCAGACTAGGGGGCACAATAAAGGGCCTCCGACTGCCTCCTCAGCACTCATCTCCAATCTTCCACCCAACACCACTGCCCCTGCTGGGCTGACCCTGGAGTATAAAAGAAGGGCCTACCCCCTGCCAGCCCTTTTGCTGGGGATTGGCTAGGACCCTCCTCAATACTCCAGGAAGCTCCTAACCTCCCATTCTTCTGGAAACTTCTCCAAGGTTCCAGCAAGTAGGGGGGGGGGGTACCAGAGGAGCTGCCTGATATGTCATCCAGCCTCCCTGAGTCACTCACCCTGACACAGATTCAATCCAGCCTGGCTTTCAGCCATACTAATTTTACTAACACTAACAAAAACTACTACTAGCACACTAGCTATAGGGTTCTACATATGGTGCATATAGCCTTTAATGATATGTGCAAGACTCATCCCAAGTGTCAATTTTAAAGAAATTTCTACTGATGGTGACTATCTTTGATGATTTTGTGAAACTGCTAGTTGCATGACTATCTTTGACCTTTGGATTCACTGACCTTGAAAAAGTTGCTGGGAAAGATTGAAGAACACCAGAACTCCTGATCTGTTTATTTCATTCCAGCTCATGGGGTTTGTTTTACTAAAGACAAATAAACTGTTTACTTTACAATGGCATTTTCCCTTAAGCTTAGCGATTGTGAGGAATCTGCGCTGAATTCCATCACCCAATGACGTGTAGGCAAAAAAAAAAAAAGTTTATTTTCCTTGCATGCGATTGGGTATTCATGGCAAAGTGAATTTTCACCACATTCACTAAGCTCAGGGAAAGTTCCCCGCAAATGCAAATTCCCCTTTAAAGTGAACAGCCTATTTGTCTTTAGTAAATCAACTAACGCTAATGGATTCGCATGACAATCAGACAGCTAGGACTTTTCAAAATGACAGCTCAGCGATGGTATAAGAAATAGTATAGTAAATAGTAACAAAACAAAAACACAGTAGAACATGCTTTAATTATAGGAAGTTGTATTATGCTCCTTGCACAGTAGGGATGAGCCGAACACCTCCCGGTTCGGTTCGCACCAGAACCTGCGAACGGACTGAAAATTTGTGCGAACTTTAGAACCCAATTAAAGTCTATGGTACTCGAACGTTCGAAATAAAAAGTGCCAATTTTAAAGGCTAATACGCAAGTTATTGTCCTAAAAAGGGTTTGGGGACCCGGGTCCTGCCCCAGGGGCATGTATCAATGCAAAAAAAAAAAAAAAAGTTTTCAGGAGCAGTGATTTTAATAATGCTTAAAGTGCAACAATAAAAGTGTAATATTCCTTTAAATTTTCGTACCTAGGGGGTGTGTATAGTATGCCTGTAATGAGGCGCATGTTTCCCGTGCTTAAAAAAATAAATAAATAAACCGTGGCATGCCCCCCAAAAATCCATACCAGACCCTTTTATCCAAGCACGCAACCTGGCAGGCTGCAGGAAAAGAGGGGGGAGCGCCCCCCTCCTGAACCGTACCAGGCCACATGCCCTTAACATTGGGAGGGTGATTTGGGGTAGCCCCCCAAAGCACCTTGTTCCCATGTTGATGGGGACAAGGGCCTCATCCCCACAACCCTTGCCCAGTGGTTGTGGGCGCTTATCGGAATCTGGAAGCCCCCTTTAACAAGGGGACCCCCAGATCCCACCCCCCGTCTAAAATGGTAACGGGTACATTGTACCCCTACCATTTCACAAAGAAAGTTTAAAAAAAAAAATAATAAATTCCAGCGATGGTAGTCCACTCTTGGTATCCTGCTATGGGTGATCTCTCCAGGTCCAGGGTCCAACGATTATGTCCAACGCAGCACATCCTGTCTCCACCGGAGACACTGCAGGAATCCCGGCAGCCTGACAGGTCTCTTAGCTGAGGAGGACGGGGCCACCCGTCACATGACCCCGCCCCCCCTCTGACACAAGGGGAAACCTGGGCTTCCCCAGTGACGCACGGGTGACCCCGCCCCCCTCTGATGTAACGCAGGGCGTGTGAGAGCGGCCACTCTGGGCCCCGTCATATGACATCCACCCAGAACGAGAGCCGCACCGCCCCGCCGTCATTTGACACTGTAACACTGCAACACTGTATCCCAACAAAATTGTTATAATTTTGTTCACAAAACTAGAGCTCTCTTTTGGGGGTAATTACCAAGTTTTTTATTTTTTTTTGCAAAAAAAAAAAAACCCTCGTTTCTGTTAGAAAATATTGCAAATAAATATTTCTTCATAAATTTAGACCAAAATGTACTCAGTTACATTTCTTTGCTGAAAATAACCCAAATCAGTGTATATTATTTAGTCTGTAGGAAAAAAGGTATAGAGTCCACAAACTATGATATACATCTGAAAATTGATCACTCCTGATGTACTGACAGTCCCAAAAATGTCAGGACAGTACAAATCCCCCCTAAATGACCCCTTTTTGGAAAGTAGACAGTACAAGGAACTTAATACGAGACATGGCGAGTTTTTTGAAGTTGTACATTTTTTGGAAATATAAAGTCACCAGTACAGCATCATCATATAACTGGTGTGGCAGTGATCAGGGACACTGACTGGTGACACTATGAAAAAAAAGTTCAGTGAATTTTATTGCTATAAGCATTTTATTGAATAAAACCGATTCATTCAGCTCGTTTTGTTTAGCTGTCTGTACCATGTAATCACATTGACCAATCGCAGCCAACAACACAATTGTACACAATTGATGGCATGAAAGAAACCATCCATTGGGGGGCGTGGCCAGCCGGCAAGAGAGATGGACGCTTAGTGCTGAGCTCTGCTGTGAGGGAGACGAACCGGAACGATTAGGGACCGCTGGAGCCGGTATTTTTGTACAAAAACTTCCCCACATTAGTCCAGTAGTGACCCACAACAATGTCCCGTAAGAGAACTGGGGACCACAAGCCCCAAAAGCTCACCACACTCCTGTACCCTCCTGAAGCGCTGATCAGTCAGAATCAAAATGGAGCTGAAGGCATAGCGGCGCCTCAGACTAAACATACAGAAATCCCTAACAACATTTCTGGTGACTCACCAAACAGGGAGATGTCTAGCTCCCATGACAATGACTCAGAGGGGGATCCCTTAATGAACAGCCCAGCTAAGGCAAAAATGAGAATGGATGCTCTAGCACAGCGGCTGCCTCACTCAGAAATTGAGCCCCAGGCTTTTATTCCACTACAATCTAACCAGGCCTTACATTCCTCAATAGCATCCTTCCCAACCTGTGGTCAGCCTGTTATTGACACTACACTGAAAGAGATGTTAATATCACTGCATTCCTCTCTTGTGACTGATTTATCCACTCTATTTACTAAACTCACTACAGATGTCAGTCTAATAGATAACAGAATATCCACTATTGAGAAAGGTATGATGGAATGCTCCTCCACAGTGAATGACATCATTGATTCTATTGATGAGTTAAAAGATGAACAAGAGTGTATAAGGGGCAAATTAGCAAATTTGGAAGACCGCTCTAGACGAAACAACGTCAAGTTAAGGGGGGTCCCCGAAAATATAACAACTCCAGAATTACCCAAATACGCCAAAGATCTTATACGCACTATTCTACCTGAAGTTACACCACGTGACATTATAATTGACAGAATACACAGAATTGCAAAACCTTCACACCTGGCTGCATCAGTGCCTAGAGATATACTTATGAGGATCCATTTTTTCCATATTAAAGAAAAAATGATGTCAGAAGCCAGATTGAAAGGCCCTCTACCACGTCCCTTTGAGGGTGTTCAAATATTTCCTGATTTATCAAGATATACGCTTCAACTACGTAGAGATTTGAACCCCATAACTAAAGGAATGCAAAACCATAAGATTCTATACAAATGGCGCTACCCGGCCACACTAATTGTCTCCAAAAACGGATCCACTCATATAATAAATGACCTAGACAAGGGTTTGAAACTTTTGAAAGAATGGGGAATAATCCCGGAATACCACAAAGATGAAACTTCGCTTCTTCCAAAACGTCCTCCTTCAACATATCACTAAAATCAAAGATCCCGGAATCATCAACCTATGGAAGTATCTGGCTCCTGAGCCGTCCGCTAACTACGTTTATAGCGTCCCCTCCAGGAATTTTGTTTGATCTCACTTGCCTTTGGTATTAACTGTTCCACACTGCAGCGGTAAAAGCTGACTCTTTGCTTTTTTTCTTTTTTGACACAAACCTGCCGCATCCTGTTTTCATATCTTTTGCTATATTTTTAAATAGCTGTTATATATAATTGTAATTTCATTCCAGGTTTTATAGAAATACATCTAGTTACGGAACCCAGGTATCCTGATAAGCCGAAAGGAACTGAATTTACTGTATACACCAAGAAATATCTGCAAACTGTAAGTGTTATAGTCTCCCACGATCCATCACTTAGCCACAACAGGAAATATGCCATTCACGATAGTATCCTTGAACGCCAAGGGTCTCAACCACCCAGCAAAGAGACAATCTTTGTGGCGTACTGCTGAAAAGCTTGATAGTGATATCTTATGTGTCCAAGAGACACACTTAACCCCACTTTCAGCCACTTTATGTCGCAGTAACAAATTTCCCCTTATTTTCTATTCTAATTTCTCTTCCAAGAAGAGAGGGGTGCTTGTAGCGATCAAGAAAGACACTGACTTCCACCTCATAAAAGAAATAGGTGACCCCCGTTTTCTTATTTTAATCTGTATGATTAATGGAACTAAATATACCTTACTCAACTTGTATGCTCCCAATTCTAGACAGGCAAATTTTGTCAAAAAGACTTTGACCAAAATTAAAGAGTTACAACAAGGATATCTCCTTGTATGCGGAGACTTTAATATGGTTGCAGATATTTATATGGACACTACTTCAGCGGATAAGAGAAGACCCTCTCCCCTGGGGCAAATCCTGACATCGTCTGATCTTTACGATGTCTGGAGATGCCACCATGGATCAGAGAGGGATTATACTTATTTCTCCCTGCAACACAAGTCGTATTCCAGAATTGACATGTTTGTTGTTGATAAATTGTTATTACAAAAGGTGACTACCTCTGTTATCCACACCATGACATGGTCAGACCACAACCCAATTTCGATAATTATTGATGATACGTCTCCTCAACGGAACTCTTTTCTCTGGAGAGCCAATCATTTCATATTACAACATGCTACATACTCCAAAGAAATTGCTACTCATTTGAAAGAATATTTTGAATTAAACGCTGATTCAGTGGGGGATCCTGCCGTGGTGTGGAACGCACATAAAGCGGTAATGAGAGGTGTTCTTATAAAACTGGGCTCCATTCACAAAAAAAAAAGAACACAACAAATAGACTCCCTTACTTCCCAAATTGCTCATTTGGAGGCAGACCATAAGTGATCTGCATGTCCCACTACACTAGCACAATTAATGTCGCTTAGACAGGAACTCAGGCTGCTTCTTCTCCATACATACAAACATATGCAACGCAAATTCAAAGCCATCTCTTATTCCACATCCAATAAGGCAGGAAAAAGATTAGCACAACATATCAAAGGGGCTAGAGTTAAATCTACACTCGAAAGTGAAGCTATCTAATCCACAAGACATTGCGAATGCTTTTAGTGATTACTATAGTGACCTATATAATCTCAAGAATGACCCTGCAACCCACCAACCATCCCCAGAGGAAATTGATGACTTTCTCCATAAGATAAATTTACCGACTCTGACAGAAACACAATTGTCTTATTTAAATGCTCCTTTTTCAGCACCAGAACTTCTAGCTACCATCTCATCACTGCCTTGTAACAAAACACCAGGACCGGATGGCCTTACAGGGGAATACTTCAAACAATTCTCTACCTATTTGATTCCACACTTGCTGAAATTTCTTAACCAAGCTGCATATTCTTCCAAATTCCCTGTAGAATCGCTAAACGCATTAATTATCACTCTCCCAAAACCTGAAAAAGATCTGACTGCCCCACAAAACTTCCGGCCAATCTCCTTACTTAACCTTGATTTAAAAATATACGCCAAAACTATTGCTAGACGCTTAATGAAGATTATCACAAAGACCAAACAGGATTTATTAAAGGGAGGCAAGCATCCAACGCAACGCGTCGCATGATTGACTTAATCCATTGCGTAAATTCCAGTGGAACACCTTCTCTGCTTCTTTCTTTAGATGCAGAGAAGGCGTTTGATCGGGTGCACTGGACCTATCTACAGAAAGTTCTCATGAAATTTGGGTTTAAAGACAATATTTATGATGCTATCATGGCACTATATACTTGCCCAGCTGCTCAAGTTTTTTCGGCTAATATGATATCTCATCCATTCCAAATTTCGAACGGTACCCGTCAGGGTTGCCCATTGTCGCCCTTAATTTTTGATCTAACTATAGAACCTTTAGCTGAGCACATACGCACGAACTCGAACATCTCAGGCATAACTGTTGGCAACACTACTCATAAGATTAGTCTTTTTGCTGATGATGTGATTTTTTTTTTTATATATCTTTATTTATCAAAAAGTTTTATATTTACAAGTAAACATACAATTACACTTATACAAAAGGTGCCTGCCTATTTCTTATACACTTATGTATTAAATTATAACTCACCCATCTATAGTCATTTAGCATTCCTTGTATCTCCATGGGTTTACTAACACCTTACCTCAACTCACACATCTGACATTCACGTCCATCAACTCACAAAAAAAATAAAAAAAAGGGGGGGAAAGGGGAACGGGGAGCCGTAAGTCCCCTACCTCTCTCTTACTAGATCCTTCCATCCTGGGTGTAATATTTTAAGTCTTGACCAGGTCTGCCAAGCATTGTTTGCTTCCTCTCTGTTCGCATCCTCCTTTTCCCATCTTGTCTCCATTTTACACATTTCGTCCATCTCTGTCTCCCACTCATCTATATTAGGACACCTGTTATTTTTCCATTTCCTGGCTATAATAGTTCTTGCTGCTGTTACGAAATATTTCAAGGTTCCTTTTTTTACTTTTTTAACCGATCCCATGTTCATGGACATTATTGACATCAAGATATCGGGTTGGATTTCTATTCCTGTCATTAAAGTGTATGTTTTATATATCTGTTCCCAGAAACTATACACTCTGGGACAGTCAAACCATATATGTGACATTGTCCCGACGGCTTGAGAGCATCTCCAACATATATTACTATTTTCAGGATTGATTTTGTTCATATCTGTTGGACACCGATACCATCTTGTCAACATTTTATAGTTCCTTTCCTGATCTCTACTAGATTTAGATAGTTTATGAATAATCTTGAAAGCTTCCTTCCATTTTTCTTTAGGAATATCCCTTTCTAATTCTTCTTCCCACCTTTTTATGTATGTCATCTCTTTTACCTCATTATTATTCATTAAATATTTATATACAGTGGACAGGTTATGGGTCGGTTTCTGTTCTTCTATCAATATTTCTTCCAGAACTAGTAAAGGTCTGTCGATTATGTCTTCTTTTGTTATACAAGAAATATATTTATATAATTGCCAGTACTGAATCCAATTATTTTTATATTCTATACCCATCGCCTCAAATGGTATTATCCTACCTTGCTCTATTGTATCTCTAATTCTGGTATCTTGTTTTTTGTTCCATTTTAGGAAGGTTCCTACTTTCATTGCCTGTGGAAATTCCGGGTTGTCAAATATGGGGGTCATTGGCCCTATATATGTTGAACCTTTGCCTTGTTTTACTAATCCATCCCATACTCTCAAAGCCCGGCCCGCAAAATACGGCATATCCCCGTTTAATGGACGTCTTTCCTTTCTAATCCAGGGCAGGGACTTTAGGCTAATAGTTGAGATCTCTTCTTCCAATCTGACCCATTCTTTGGAGTCCCTATTATGAAACCAATCAATAATTCTGGTTATTAAGGCCGCTTTTAAATATGTCGAAATATCCGGGAGTGCCAGTCCTCCTTCCTCCTTGGAACGGATCAGTATTGACCTGCTAATTCTAGCAGGTTTCCCGGCCCAGATAAAACTCCCTATAACCTTTCGTATTTGATTTAGCAATTTCTTTACAGGGAAGAGAGGTATTGCCTGAAATATATATAAAATCTTAGGTAAAATATCCATTTTTATTATGTTTATCCTCCCTATCCACGAGTGGTTTCCTTTTGCGTATTGTTGTATTAACTTTGTTATTTTATTTGTGATTGGGAGGTAATTAAGTTCATATAATTTATCTAAATCTTTGGGGATATAGATACCTAAATATTTTACTGCTAGGGGTTGCCATTTAAAAGGGAAATTAGTCCTAATTATTTCTATTTTATCTTCAGGAAGTGTAATATCCATTATTTCAGATTTACTGTAGTTTACTTTAAAGTTACTAACTTTGGCAAATTTATCAAATTCCTGTATTAAGTTTGGAAGTGTTATTACCGGGTTTGTTATATATACCAACAAATCGTCTGCGTAAACCGACAGTTTGTACTCTGTCTCCCCTGCCTTTAGCCCCTGTATATCTATATTTTTCCGGATGGCTATTGCTAGGTGTTCCATGACCAGCACGTATAGTAGAGGAGACAGAGGACAGCCCTGTCTAGTTCCGTTAGTTATCATTATGGGTTCAGAGATATCTCCCACTGCTCTAATTCTGGCGATGGGTTTTTGGTATAATACCATTATTTTTTCTAGTAAATTTGGTCCCATTCCCCATTGCTTCAGTGTCTCTTCGAGAAAACACCATCCCACCCTGTCAAATGCTTTTTCGGCGTCTACCGTCAGAAGACAGGATGGGATGGTGTGTCTCCGAGCATAATCCATAAGCGTTATTGTTTTTGAGGTATTATCTCTTGCTTCTCTCCCCTTTACGAAACCCGCTTGGTCCAGGTGTATATAACCTGGAAGTATAGGGGTTAGTCTGTTAGCAATGACTTTTGAGTATATCCTAAGATCGATGTTCGTAAGCGAGATAGGTCGATAGCTGCCACAGGTAGTGGGGTCTTTTTCGGGTTTAGGTATAAGGGAGATATAAGCTTGCATTCCCTGTGGGACAAAGGGTTGATTGATTGTTACCTTATTGAATAAATGCTTCATAATTGGAATGAGTAGATCTTTAAACGTTTTATAGAACCTCGGAGTAAAACCGTCCGGGCCTGGGCTTTTCCCTATTACCAGGGAGTTTATTACCTTTTTAATTTCGTCCTCTGTTATCTCTTCCTCGAGTTGTTCTTTATCTAAAGCATTCAATGTTTGTATCGGAGTATTATTTATATATTCTTGGACCTGCTGTTGAAAAGCTTCGGGACTCTTTTCTGCCAATGGATTGGGAATATTGTATAGCTTAGTATAAAAATTTCGAAAGGTTTCGACAATATCTTTTGGTTTATGAGCATAATTGCCTATTTCAGTTTTAATTTTTATAATTGAGGTTAAATTTGTCTGTTGGTGTATCTTCGTCGCGAGTAACTTCCCTGTTTTGTTTCCTTGGACATAATTTAGAGACCGTATTTTATCTCGGCTTTGTAGGGTTTCTTCGTCTAGTAGTGTTTTAAGCTCGTTTTTTTTAGTAGTTAATGTTTTTAATGCCTCCTGTCCCATCGTTTGCTTATGTTCTTTTCCTAGTTTTTCTATTTCTCTTGATAGTTGGATTATTTTATTTCCTTTCGTTTTTTTTAATCTAGACCCATGTTTGATAAATAGACCTCTAATAATGCATTTTAGTGTTTCCCATTGGTTGGGTGGGGAAGTGTTATCTCCCACATGATCTACCGAAAAATTCGTTATTGCTTCCCTGATCTCTATTAAGCATGCTTCATCGAATAGCAGATTATCATTAAGTCTCCAGGAATTCCTTGTTTTTTTCTCTTTATCTATAGTCAGTGTAATATAGATAGGTGAGTGGTCTGACCATATAGCACTGCCAATCTCCGGGGAAGAGAGCTCCGGCAATCCTTGTTGGTTTACTAGGAGGTAGTCTATTCGGTGATAGGTTCCATGTACCTTTGATAGGAACGTGTAATCCCTATCCCCCGGATAGGCCATTCTCCATGCATCTACCAGGTGATGTCTATTCATCATTTCTACGAACTTTTTCCTTGCAATGTTTTTTTTTTCTTTTTTTGGGGGGGCTGAAGTATCTAGTTCAGGATCAAAAATAAAATTAAAGTCTCCACCAATTACCGTAGTCCCTTCTGCTTTACTCATTAAATCTGTGAGAAGTTGTGTCCCGAATTCAATTTGGTCATAGTTAGGCAGGTATATATTAATAAAGGTATATTTCTTGCCAAAGATATTGACCTTCAGCAAGAGCCCTCTTCCATCTTTATTTCTGTAAATTTCCACTATTTGGTGTGGTACAGATTTATGTATGGCGATAGCAACCCCTCGAGATTTTGAGTATGCAAAAGAGTCGTGGTACCATGTTGGATGGTGCCTATTTCGTATGATGGGAATATGATCTGTACAGAAATGTGTCTCCTGGAGCATAAGTATTCCGATATTTTGACTATGGCATGACTGCAGAACTTGAAGTCTCTTGGAGGTTGCATTTAATCCTCTAATATTATATGAGCATATTTTGATCATTATAAAGGTTCCACCAGGATAGGAACAAAAAAAAAAAAAAAAAGTAAGGGAGAGGGAGGGGAATAAAAAAAAAAAAAAAAAAGAAAAATGTAATTATCTAAATAATATTCTTTAATAAAATTACACTCTCATTCCATTCATTCTACATGTTTGTGTCCTAATCTACGACTAATCTAAGTCAACCCTTAATAAATAAGGTCCCTATTTGGGGTACATGAACACTTCCCCCAGCAGATCGGTGCCCTCCCCAGTCAAATTTATTTTTATATATTGTTTATATTAAAGAGAAAGAAAAATCTTGCAATATGCTATGCAATCATAATGGTAGGCAGGGGCGGGGGGTCGGGGTGGGAGGAGGGGGGAAGAGGGAGGGGGGAGGAGAAAAAAAAAAAAAAGGGGGGCTATTGAGAAGATTGGGGGGACAGGAGAATCTTTGAGGCCTAGCCTATTCTCGCCTATCTAGTACTTGTCTATATAAATGCATATCCGTATAAGTGTATAATATCATTACAGTACAGTACACCCTATCGTTGGTTTAATTCCTATCGTTAACCAGTTCGATGACCCAAACCCAGGGGGACACCCAGAGAAAAAAAGAAAAAAAAAAAAAAGGGGGTTATCTTATTAACATTTTAAGTGACTATTTTTGTCCATATGGGACAGTGAAATTACACCCAAGAAGAGAAAAAAAAAAAAAAAAAAAAGAAGATTTAGCATTAGTGTTCATATATATAGTGTCATTTATTGTCCCTATTGGACAGAAAAAAAAAAAAAAAATGTGATTTTAATATTATCAAATCCTACCTCCTCCTTAGCAGCAGCCCGAGACGTTTTAGATTGGTTTGGACGAATATCATTTTACAAACTAAATGTCACCAAATCACAAATACTAGATCTCAAATTGAATACCACCACTAAATTACTATTACAAGCCCAATACCCCTTCACATGGTCTGAACACAGCATTTCTTACCTAGGTATTCAACTCACTAGAACCACTAAACTCCTCTTTTCATCAAACTTCAAGCCTCTCTTAGATAAATTACGTACTGAATCTCAGAAATTAGCTAAAATGGAACTGTCATGGTCTGGCAGATTAGCGGCATTCAAGATGATGCATTTACCTCAAATTTTATACCTGTTTAGGACCATTCCTATTCCTAAATATTACTTTAAGTCACTTCAAACGATACTCAACCGATGTATTTGGCACGGTACAAAACCTAGATGCGCTCATTCTATACTTAGGATACACAAATTAGCGGGAGGATCAGGTTCAATAGATTTTACAGATTATCACACTGCAGTGATCATAGCTCAAGCAACTGAGTGGTTTCAGCAAGATCCGAATAAAAACTGGTGCAATATAGAACTTTCCTTACTATTTCGTCCTAGTTTAAAAAATTGGTTGTTGAGCACTCCATTAGACGCTAAAATACCAAAAGCGATTCCCCCTACCATGATAGCCACGGTCAGAGCATGGAAAATTCTAACCCAAACTATCCATCAAGAACCCACTACTACACAGATACCGATACCTATAGAAGTCTTAAACCACATCTCACCTGAATTATCTACATCCCATTGGTCTAACCGAAAACTCTCATTCATAAATCAACTATTTCATGACTCAAACCCAAAATCCTTTTCAACCCTCCAAAATGAATTTCACTTGCCTGAATCAGACTTTATTGCATATTCCAAACTTCTGAAATGCCTTAACAAAATCAAACCTCCCTTATATACAGTTTCTTCAGTAATATGGAAATACCTGCACTTTGAATCTCCTAAACAGAAGGGTATTTCACTTGTATACAACACCCTGAACCAAAAGCGTGTATTTACTAAGTCCACACCACATACACACTGGGAAAATGATCTAGCAACGACTTATACAGAATCACAATGGGAACAAGCTTCACGAAGTGTATACAAATCCACGAAAAGCTCTGCGTTGTGGGAACTCACACAAAAATTGTCCCTTAGATGGTATTTGACGCCTTCTCGCTTGGCAACATTCTATCCCACATTATCTAATAAGTGCTGGAGATGTAATTCCGACATAGGAAGCATATTCCACATATTTTGGGAATGTACCCTCATACAGGAATACTGGAAAACCGTTTTTCTTCTCTTAAAAGATATATCCCAGATAGATATACCAATGTCTCCGGGTCTAGCTATCCTGAATTTATCCATTGAAGACATACCCTTTTCATTTCGTCATGTGACGACACATACAGTGGTGTGAAAAAGTGTTTGCCCCCTTCCTCATTTCCTTTTCCTTTGCATGTTTGTCACACTTAAGTGTTTCGGAACATCAAACCAATTTAAACAATAGTCAAGGACAACACAAGTAAACACAAAATGCAATTTGTAAATGAAGGTGTTTATTATTAAAGGTGAAAAAAAATCCAAACCATCATGGCCCTGTGTGAAAAAGTGATTGCCCCCTAAACCTAATAACTGGTTGGGCCACCCTTAGCAGCAACAACTGCAACCAAGCGTTTGCGATAACGTGCAATGAGGCTTTTACAGCGTCCTGGAGGAATTTTGGCCCACTCATCCTTGCAGAATTGTCCTAATTCAGTTACATTAGAGGGTTTTCGAGCATGAACGGCCTTTTTAAGGTCATACCACAACAAAGTCTTCATTTTGTTTTTCTTCAGCCATTCGGTGGTGGACTTGCTGGTGTGTTTAGGATCATTGTCCTGCTGCAGAACCCAAGTTCGTTTCAGCTTGAGTACACGAACAGATGGTCGGACATTCTCCTTCAGGATCTCTTGGTAGACAGCAGAATTCATAGTTCCTTTTATCACGGCAAGTCTTCCAGGTCCTGAAGCAGCAAAACTGCCCCAGACCATCACACTACCACCACCATATTTTACTGTTGGTATAATGTTCTTTTTCTGAAATGCAGTGTTCCTTCTACGCCAGATATACTTGGACACACACCTTCCAAAGAGTTCCACTTTTGTCTCATCGGTCCACAGAATGTTGTCCCAAAAGTCTTGGGGATCATCAAGATGTGTTGTGGAGAAATTGAGACGAGCTTTGATGTTCTTTTTGCTCAGCAGTGGTTTTCTCCTTGGAACTCTGCCATGCAGGCCATTTTTGCCCAGTCTTTTCCTGATGGTGGAGGCATGAACGCTGACCTTAACTGAGGCAAGTGAGGCCTGCAGTTCCTTGGACGTTGTTGTGGGGTCTTTTGTGACCTCTTGGATGAGTCGTCGCTGCGCTCTTGGGGTAATTTTGGCGGCCGGCCACTCCTGGGAAGGTTCACCACTGTTCCATGTCTTCGCCATTTGTGGATAATGGCTCTCACTGTGGTTTGCTGGATTCCCAAAGCTTTGGAAATGGCTTTATAACCCTTTCCAGACTGATAGATCTCAATTACTTTCTTTCTCAATTTTTCCTGAATTTCTTTGGGTCTCGGCATGATGTGTAGCTTTTAAGGATCTTCTGGTGGACCTTACTGTGTCAAGCAGCTCCTATTTAAGTGATGCCTTGATTGTGAACAGGTGTGGCAATAATCAGGCCTGGGTGTGGCTGGAGAAATTGAACTCAGGTGTGGACAACCACAGTTATAGTATGTTTTAACAAGGGGGGCAATCATTTTTTCACACAGGGCCATGATGGTTTGGATTTTTTTTCACCTTTAATAATAAACACCTTCATTTACAAATTGCATTTTGTGTTTACTTGTGTTGTCCTTGACTATTGTTTAAATTGGTTTGATGTTCCGAAACACTTAAGTGTGACAAACATGCAAAGGAACGGGAAATGAGGAAGGGGGCAAACACTTTTTCACACCACTGTATCCTATTGACAGCTAGGTTAACTATAACCAGATTATGGAAGTCAGATACAACTCCCTCTATCACTCACCTCTTAGATACCGCTAATAGTCTGCAGGAGATCTGGTGAGAAAACGAAATAGATACTAATTGTCTGCAGGAGATCTGCAAAAAAAAGTGAAATGGCAATATATGTACTTGCCTTGCGATCGACATCCGACAGCCATTTCACATCCTTTTTTTTATGTGACAGATGTGTATAATAAATAACCATCTTCCAAAATGTATAATTCAAATAGAAAAGATTAGAACAGAATAGAAAAAAATATATAATTTAATAGCAGATCTCCTGTAGACTATTAACAGCCATTTCACTTCTTTTTTTTTTTTGCAGATCTTCTGCAGACTGTTAGAATCAATTTCATTTTTTTTTTTTCAAAGTCGGGTCGCAAAATATTTTCAAATCCACTTGAAATAGTATCAACATGATTTGAAATTTTTTTCAACTGCATTTGAAATTATTTCAACCGAATTCGAAAATATTTTGCGACCCGACTTTGGGTCCACGTATCTCGGGGTCACTTAGTGATAGAAATAGTTTCTAATGCAGATGAAATATTTTCAAATCTGTTTGAAATAGTTTCTAATGCAGTTGAAATAGTTTCTAATGCAGTTGAAATATTTTCAAATCTGGTTGAAATAGTTTCTAATGCAGTTGAAATAATTTCAACCAGATTTGAAAATATTTCAACTGCATTTGAAATTATTTCAACCGAATTCGAAAATATTTTGCGACCTGACTTTGGGTCCACGTATCTCGGGGTCACTTAGTGATAGAAATAGTTTCTAATGCAGATGAAATATTTTCAAATCTGTTTGAAATAGTTTCTAATGCAGTTGAAATAGTTTCTAATGCAGTTGAAATATTTTCAAATCTGGTTGAAATAGTTTCTAATGCAGTTGAAATAGTTTCTAATGCAGTTGAAATATTTTCAAATCTGGTTGAAATAGTTTCTAATGCAGTTGAAATAATTTCAACCAGATTTGAAAATATTTCAACTGCATTTGAAATTATTTCAACCGAATTCGAAAATATTTTGCGACCCGACTTTGGGTCCACGTATCTCGGAGAGGTTGTAGTGCTAGTTCTACTGTGTTTACATACCAAATTTGGGGCTTCTAGCTATAAGTGGCCCCGAGATATGTGGCCCCAAAGTCGGGTCACAAAATGTCAAGCACTTTTTCTGCAGCAGAGAATGACATTTTTCGACCCGACTTTGGGGCCACATATCTCGGGGCCACTTGTAGCTAGAAACTTGAAATTTGGTATGCAAACACAGTAGAACTAGCACTATAACATATCCAAATTTGGGGTTTCTATCACTAAGTGACCCTGAGATATTTCGAATTTCGTCCGCGATTTTTCGATTCGAAAAAAATTCGGATTCGGTAAAATTCGTTAGTATTGTAATTCGGTAATTCGGATGCATCCGAATGTCCGAATAATGAAAAATTCGTCCGAATTTCGAATTAATGATGTCATCCAGTGAGGGTAAATTACCCAAGGAAAAAACCAAGTGGGCATCATGGGAACAATGGTCGACTATTACTAACTTTTTGTAACACTCATATCTAACATATTGATATACACTTTTGCCTCTGGGTTCTAGAGTATGGACACAGGTTCCTGGATAATTTCTATTATTGTGGCAACGTTCTCCTCTTAGACACAGTGTAGTCCTCATGGGGGTGTCTAGAGGACATATACTTCTATTTGATCTTATGTTACTATATTGATCTTATATTTCTATATTGAATGTATTGCGTTTTGTAGCATTTTAATAACAGTAATTCCTGTTCTGTAACACTTCATTGATAATTGAGTTGACATTATTTAAGTGCTATTCTGAGTTAATTTATTTTAACGGCATACAATGTGTAATTTGCATCTTTACTGTATGTTATGAAATTCAATAAAAACTGATTGAAAAGTAAAGAAACCATCCATTGTTTACAACTGACATGTGACCTGCTGTGATCGGTCACATGGTACCAGCAGCAAGCCGGTACACAGCTCAGTCATTCAATGAACACAGCCGGTGACAGATCGCGCCGCAGCGGTGTATAATCTCTCAGAAAATTGGATTCAATTCAGATTCCTGCAGTGTGAACCTAGGCTAACGTCAATTATGGAAAGAGGCCTTCAGGCGAGCTGGAGGACCATAGGTAAATTATAGGGGAAAACTATACAACTGTCACATCAGAGAGCTTCCAGGGCTACACATTTAAAGTGACACTAAAGTCTCATTTTTTTTTGTTCCAAATAACAAACATGTTGTATTTACCTGCTCTGTGTAATGGTTTTGCACAGGAGCAGCCCAGATCCTCCTCTTCTCGGGTCACACTTTGGCACTCCTGGCCCCTCCCTCCTGTTGAGTGGCCCCACAGCAAGCAGCTACATTTTTGATGTCAGGCAAATGGCTGGCGTTAGCACTTAAATCATTGCTACACCATGCTGGATATGGTGTCAGCATAGGCGTGCGCACAGGGTATGGCGGGAGTGCCTAGGCACACCCTAATCACCCCATGTGCATTAGCATTATCCAGGGGCAGTACCAGGTGGGTGGTTGGGGGTGCCAGTGTAAATGCCCCCATTATATTAAAATCTAGGTTGGTCTTTTAGGAACACATTACACCCGTATTTACGGTGTATAGTAATATGCTCCCAATCAACTGGCTTCCACCACCAGTGCCCCTTTCCTGTGACAGGAGTTGGAGTTCATGTGCGTTTGAGCTTTGGGGTGCAAAACCCCATCCAACCCCTAATGCAATAGGCTGTGTGCACCTATGGGTGTCAGGATAATCAATTCACATCATTTACTACATTGTAAATATAATAAAATAGTTTTTACTCACCATAATGCAGAATCAGTGGGAACCCTGAGCTTGTCGCCTGCCACCAGATGCAGCTTGTCACTGTTGCCTGCCACCAGATGCAGCATGCCACTTGCCACCCATAGCCTGCAACCAGATAAAGTGTAATTTGCCACCCGCAGCCTACCACTAGTCCGACACACTGGAACTCCAGGAAGGTTAACGCCCCTCCCGCCGCTGATGTGACTCCACGCTGGGGTCTGCCCAAATGGTAAGGACTACAAGTCCCAGAACCCCTGATATCTGAGGATGTGACCCCCCCCCCCCCAAAATTTATGGACCAGCATGAACCCCTGAGATCTATGGGTGTGACCCCATAGATTTCACAGGTTCATGCTGGGACCTATAGTTCTTCACTAATTGGGGGTAATATCTTCGGGTCTGAGGGGTTCATGGTGCAACCTGTAGTCCTTCACTTTTGGGGGACACATCCCCAAAAGTGAAGGACTACAAGTCCCAGCATGAACCCCGCCCTGATATCTAAGGATGTGTCCATCCCTCCAAGGGTGTCTCATCTGTCCTCCTCTTCTGCCAGCATACACATCTGCTGACCGTCCTCTCTGCAGTTTGCACTAAGAGGCTTGCTAGTGGCTCCAGGCAGGCTGACTGACACACACTGAGCTGAGAGCTCTGCTGTTACGTGCTGACAGTTCAGCACAGAATTCTGGCTGCTGGGGGGGGGGGGGGAACCAGACTAAGCATTCTAAGCCTGATCTCTCACCTGTGACTGCAGTGCCTGAGCCTCCCGATCTTTCTTCTGCATGCCACCTGCCGGAGAAGATACAGGGGAGGAGGTGGGTGGAGCTAAGAAGTAGGTGCAGAGGAGGAGAAAGTGAAATCTTCACTCAATGCTGGGGCCTCCCCTTCTGAGGACACTGGTTGCTAGACGCCAGACGGGCCATGGCTAGCAACCAGTTTGGCAGTGAGCCAGCGGCCAAGTGGAGAAGAACGCAGTGGGTCTCCGCCGGGCCAGGAGCCCAGGCTGACAGTTAGTGACAGGCAGTGGCGATACCAGGGCCAATTTAGGGGGCATCAGACATCCAGGACACGTGGTCACCCTAGATGCGCCCTAGATTTTGTGCCCGGGGCAGCGTCCCCTCTTCCCCCACCCCCTCCTCCATGCCACTGGGCTCAGATAAGTATTGGGGCGGCTGCTACACACAGAAGGATTTTTATCTTAATGCATAAAATGCATTAAGATAAAAAAACCTTCTGACTTTACAACCACTTTTGGCCATAGATGGGTAGAATTTCTAACAAAAATACTTAGGAGAAGAATGTGCTAAGAAATGTTTGTTTTTCTGATCATTACTGAGTCAATTCGGTTTTTGTTCTTGCCCGCAACAACGAGAAAATTCAAAGGGGCAGGTCGGAAATCGTCTCAAATTTCCAACAGTGTATGTGGTTTTTATTTGGTAAAGTTAATTTATTCCAAAATCAAACAAAATCTTTTGAATGACTTTAAATGTTCTGAGAATTTTCATATGAACTTTCTAAAGGCTTTCCTAAGAATTTTTGTTCAAAATTCTATCCATCTTTGGACAGCTTTATCCACCTTTAGTTGGCCATACACGCATTTTTTTTGATCAGCAGTGGGCTGATTGGAAAAACTGCATGGTCCCCCCCCCCCCATCCAATCAAGGTGCATGGGGGAATCCTCCCTACTCTGTCATTGGTCTGATCAGATGCTTGTTCAAGCCGGTAACCGCTTGTTTACAGTTTCTGACATCACACAGTGGGATCACCCTTCCACTGCAGCGACGTACCGGAACGTCGCTGGGCGGCAAGTGGTAAAATTTGTATACAATGCTATATTAGGCATTGTTTTGTATGGAGTTGGAAGGATTAAAACCTTGATCACCCTCGACTGGGTTTATATTGCCATTTTTGACCCCGTTTGTGACATTTCACCTCACTTCTAATGGCCATGACAACAGAAATAGAAACAATAACAGTTGCTAACAAGATAGGAAGACAGTAATAGCATGACAGAGGTTCCAAACCAACCTAATTTTACCGAACATGTGTTTGTTGTACACTCTGAACTTACATCACTTCCTTTTCTGAAAGAAACTTAGAGCAAATCACTCCAATGGGATCAGAGACCCTACTAAAAACCTGACCAAGGTTATCCCCCTAATTTTGCCTGGGGTCCTTTTGTTTATCTTTACAGGCCAGTTCACTCTGAATGAACAGCTGCCAGAGAGTTAAGTTAAACTGCAATGCTGACTGCGGTACAGGGCGGTGTGGTGCGTGATTCAGCAAATCACACAGCTATTTTTTTGATAGAGACTTTATTTGAAGTGCACAAAAGTGATACTTAAATTATGTTACTCTACAGCAGCGTGATGCACTGCTGCACCATGACATTTCATCCTGTACGGTGCTCTGTGATAGAATACAGCATGTCTGCATTTTCTTGCAGCTCGCTGGGCTTTGTTGCAGTGTGAATGGGACACACAGAAAACCATTTTGCAATACAGTGCAGTAAAATGCCAGTCACCGCTAGGGTGCCCACATGTCCCAGATTGACCCCTTGTCTCTTAATTCGTATTTTTAACTGGTTGCTAGGGCCACCCCGCCTCAGCAGTTTGGAAATGTGGGTCACCCTAGTCACCACACAGTGTGAATTGGGCCTACAACATTTTCCACCTGATCTTAAATACCTCAAAAAACACATCATTCTAATTTCTTTCCTTCCCAAACTTTGTAAGATAGAGGATATAATATATTGAAATGTGAGCATATGTAAATGACATGTTGTAGAGGCTCATTTTAATCCCAGCAATAAGAGCAATTTGGAGAATTCATTATTTCATAATCAGTAGCTTAAAGAGTAAATCTCATTTTGTTCAGAGGAAAAACATTCCCCTCTGTGTGTACAATGCAGGGATGTAAACAAACTGTTGCAGATTCCCAACTTGTTATCCTGAAGAAATTCCCATGGGTTTGTCTGTGGCCATGTGGTAAGTGAATCTAATGCGATTGGTAATTATGAAACCAACCAGCTGCTGCACCTGCAGGGCTCCAATAAGGAAAATGGCAGAGTCTGCATCCCTTTAGATGTGTTTTTTTTTAATTGGAATATCTCACCAAAAATGTTATTTTTGTTGCAGGGGGTGCCTGATATGTTATTTGTATCTTAGTGTAGCCTTCTGGGAAAAAAATCAGTGAGCCAATCACACTGTCAGGAAACTATGTTTCTGGGGGGTGTTCCGTTTACATTCTGTGTAAAGAACACCTCCGGGTAGCCATATCGATTTGCATTTTATTGAAAATTACAGAGCTGCAGATTGAAAAGGAAATGTAATTTTTTATAAAATTAAATTACAACATGACTTGTGTCGCAAATGTATATGCTATATTACCTTTTTTTTTATTTTTTATTTGCCATTTTATCCCCCACGGAAGTGGAGTTACCCTTTAAAATTTCAACCTGGAAGGCGGCAAGAAAAAAAAAAGGGGGGGGGGTTGGGAGGACAGAGCACATGCAAGTCCTTAATTAACAATTTTTTTACAAAAATAACTGTCCCACAAAGTCTTGTTCTTCTCTCACTCCGGGAAAAAAAAAAGCGGCAAGCCGCCTACGATCTGCCTCCATGGGAGGCACCCAGCGTAATGAGGGGCCTCTCAGGTGACAGTTCTTGACATCTTTATGCCTTTCCCATAGCGTCAGAGGGGGCGGGGTCACTCAGTTACGTAACCGATTAGCGTCAGAGGGGGTGGGGTCAATCGGTTACGTAACTGAGTGACCCCGCCCCCTCTGACGCTATGGGAAAGCCATTGGGATGTCCCCGCCCTCAGTTATAAAAGAACAGTCACCTGAGAGGCCCGTCATTATGGCGGGTGCCTCCCATAGAGGCAGATCGAAGGACATTTTTTTAATAAAGGACTTGTCCCAAGGCGTGTATTGTCTTTTTACCATTGTCACAAATTTGTGAAATGGTAGGAGTACATTTGTACCCCATTACCATTTCACACAGGGGGGGCGGGATCTGGGGGGTCCCCTTGTTAAAGGGGGCTTCCAGATTCCGATAAGCCCCCCGCAGACCCCCACAACCACCGGGCAAGGGTTGTGGGGGATGGGGCCCTTCTCTCCAACATGGGGGGGGCAAGGTGCTTTGGGGGCCAACCCAAAGCACCCTCCCAATGTTGAGAGCATGTGGCCTGGTACGGTTCGGGGGGGGGGGAGGGCGCTCTCATCCCCCTTTTTTCCTGCAGCCTGCCAGGTTGCATGCTCGTATAAGGGTCTGGTATGGATTTTGAGGGGGATCCCCACACCATTTTTTTTATTTTATGGTTCCCCTTAATATTCATACCAGACCTGAAATTTTGGTTCAGGGTTCCCCTGTGGGGGAATCCCATGCCATTTTTAGCAATTCATTTTTATGTTTATTGCCGGGACCGACAATTCATTATAGCCACGAGTACTTTTAAATTACTCGCCCCCCTTTAGAAATGTAATTTTGCTCTCGGACTGTTCTAAACACGGGAAACATGTGCCACTTTACAGGCATACTATAGACACCCCCCCCCCCCACCAGGTACGAAAGTTAAAGGAATATTACACTTTCATATTTTTACTTTAAGCATTATTAAAATCACTGCTCCCAAAAACGGCCGTTTTTAAAACTTTTTTTTTGCATTGATGCATGTCCCCAGGGGCAGGACCCGGGTCCCCAAACACTTTTTATGACAATACCATGCACATAAGCCTTTAAAATTAGCACTTTTGATTTCTCCCATAGACTTTTAAAGGGTGTTCCGCAGCTTTTGAATTTGCCGTGAACACCCTAAATTGTTCGCTAGTCGGCGAACACCTGATGTTGGGCTCATCCATTATTATTATTATTATTATTATTATTATTAATAAGGGTGAGCTTTCTGTTCAAGTCGAACATGAGTTTGACACATACATTATGAGGCGTTCGCGCCAAATTCGAGCGGCATGTCATGCTCCATAATGTACTGCATTGCTGGCTGATTGGCCAATCATAGCGCCGTCACCAAAGAGACATAATTGCCCAAAGGCCTTTGCCCCACACTATATAAGGCCATCTTCACATCGGGTGTATGTGTGTGTGAGAAATTTCATTTACTTTGAGCAGGTAGAATAATAATAATAATAATAATAATAATAATAATAATAATAATAATGGCTGTTACTGATTAAAAAAAATTGATCGAGCACAAAAATTTTAATCAATTAATCGACTAATTTCAATTACGACACACATACAGATCCAACTACTCTTAGCTGATCGCCTTGCAACTCTGCATTAGTCAGTGGTAAATGTGGTATAGACTATATACAATCACCCGACACTAATTCGTTTCCACAATCCATGACTTAACAGTTCACACAAATAAGTTTTAAATTCAAACTGTAGCACTGACTTAAGTAATTTTTTTTCTCCACAGTAGCGCGACAATCCCTCCACCTCCGGTCTAACTAATCACTCTCACCTTATGGCATGGACCCCTGTGCAAATGCAAGCGGGTATCAAAAATGGTTAACACGGACCATAAACTTCTGACGTCTCCTTAGATCTCAGCAAGGACGCAAGGTCATGGGTAGAAAGAAAAGATCCAAGTGCTCACCACTTAAGTATAAGATTTAATTTTTGTGTTCAAACAAACTACTCACATAAAGATGATAAAAACACAGCATGTAAAGCCGACAATCGTGTTAGTTCCGTAGGGCAGCAGCGGGTGACGTCATGCCTAGCTCCTCCCCCGTACAGATTACATTCAATCAGAACTTCATCACTGGACTCCTACCCCTCCCTGAAGCCGGCGGAGAGACAAGTACTGATCAAAAGAATTTGATCAAGCGAGGCATTTATCTCGCTGTGGGAGATAGACACAGTCTCCTACATATATATCCACTGCATCCTAGTCTAGCCAAGCCTATACCTGACTGCAGGCCATTTCTGGTGTAATTTTTCTAGTAAACTTCAGGCAGTGTTTTGCTAATCCAATTTTATAGCACGTCTGGAAGGCCAAAAAGGAAAGGCAGACACTCACAGGCCACTAAAAGTGCTGGTCGTGGACACTATATCCTCAGCATGTGGCCGTGGGGCACGCTTGTCCTTTTTTTGCGACAGCTGGCTCGGTTGAGCCACAACATGCAGAAGAGTTGGTAGAGTGGATCACAAAGCTGTCCTCATCCTCTGTCACCCAGGCTAAGAGTAGTTTGGCTGCCAAAGTGGCTTATTCCATTGGCATCAGTCACTCCTTCCCTAGCCCCACCATCATGTCCTGAGTCCCCCAAACTGTTCGACCACAGTGTTGGTTACATGCTACAGGAGGATGCATAGCATTTTAAAAGGCTCTAATGATGGTACCCAGGTTAAGGATGAAGGCAGTAACGTGAGCCCAGAGAGAGAATGACACGAAACTGGCAGGCATGTTCCCACAGCTGCAGCATACTGCCAGGTTTGTTCCGGTGGCGAGGAGGGAGGGGGAATGATAAGGTCACTGACTCTACGTGGGTGCCTTAGAGAAGAGAGGAGAAGGCACATCTCCAAGGCAGGATGCCCTCCAGGGGTAAGCTTAAGGACAGCCAACCGACTGCATCACACCACAGAACTCTGCATGTGCAGGGCGCGGCTGACTCTGCACGTTTTTTTCAAAGGTTCTTTGGTGTGGGCCTTTTGAGATGTGTGCAGCAGATCGCACCATTGCTGTTTGCAACATATGTCTGAAGCGTATCAAGCATGGCCAAAACAGCAGCCACTTGGGCACCACATGCTTAACCAGACATTTGTCAAGCTCCCATACAGTCTGTTGGCAACAGTACTTAAAAGACCCACACCAAAGAACAAGGCGGACCTCTCATCAGATGGGATCTCCAACCCCACTATACTTTCAGTCCTCTCAGAGACCTGCATTGAGAGTAATGAAGGTGTATAATTATTAGGTGTCCCAAGTACTTGCGGGCAATATGCTAGCGGTACACCTAAAGCCGATTGTAGCAGGCAAATTTCTCGACCCCAGTTGCTAAACCGTCAAAAGAAATTTGGTCCCAGCCATCCACATGCTCAGCGGCTGAATGCTAGTTTGGCTAAATTGCTAGCACTCCAACTGCTGCCTTTTCAGCTGGTAGACTCTGCCCCCTTTCGAGAATTTGTGGTACCTCAGTGGCAGGTTCCCAAACGGCATTTTTTTTCACTCGAAAGGCCATTCCGGCTCTCTACCGGCATGCAGAAGGCAATGTCTTGGCCTCGTTGGACAGGGCGGTCAGGTGCATATTACCACTGACTCATGGTCCAGCAGGCACGTTACCTTTCCTTCATGGCACACCGGGTAACTCTGCTGGCAGCTGGGAAGGATGCCGGACAGGGTGCAGTAATGTTGGAGCTTGTTCCGCCACCACGCCTCCAAAATGCTGGTAGTGGTGATTCTGCCACACCTCTCCTCCACCCCCTCCTCTATGGCCTCTTCCTTTGCAGATTTGTCCTCGAAACCAGCGGTGCTCCGTAGGCGTTCTAGGGGCTACACAAGCACTCAGGCAAAAAGATGCCATGCGGTGCTTGAGTTGGTCTGCTTAGGGGACAGGAACCACACTAGGGCAGGTTCAGAGGTGGTTGACGCCATGCCAGCTTCAGCCAGGAATGGTGGTTTGCGACAATGGCACCAACTTCCTCTCCGCCCTCCGATAGGGACACTTGACCCATGTTCCCTGTTTGGCTCACGTCCTTAATTTGGTGGTGCAGCAGTTCTTGTGCAGGTACCTGGGCTTACAGGATCTCCTGGAGGCAGGCCAGGAAAGTCTGTGGTCATTTCCGCCAGTCATATAATGCCAGTGCTCAGCTGGCTGACCTTCAAGGAATGCAACCTGCCCAAGAACCGCCTCATCTGTGACATGCCCACCAGGTGGAACTCAACATTGGCAATGCTGCAGCGGCTGCACACGCAGCAGAGGGCCATCAATGAGTACCTGTGCGAGTATGGCACCAGGACAGGGTCAGGGGAACTTGGCTTTTTTTTCACCACGCCAGTGGCTAATGATCAAGGATGCATGCACTGTCCTGTCACCATTTGAGCAGGCCACGAGGATGGTGAGCAGTGACAGTGCATGCATCAGTGATACTGTCCCTCTTGTCTTCCTGTTGGAGAACACATTGCGTGGAATAAAGGACAGGGCACTTGAGGCAGAACAAAGGGAGGAAGAGGAGGACTTCCTTACCTCTCAAGGCCCCCCTTTATCCAGACAGCATTCCTGCAGACCCACCCATCACAAAGGAAGAGGAGGAGGAGGAGGAGGATTGTGTCAGCATGGAGGTGGAGCCTGGCACTCAGCATCAGCAGCAGTCTTCAAGGGATCGTTTTCAGTCCCCAGAAACCCATGGACTTGTACGTGGCTGGGAGGAGGTGAATGAATGAATGAATGAATGAATGATTTGTATAGCGCTGCAACTGCGAACTGAATCGCCTCGAGGCGCTTGATCCGACCTGCGTTGATTCCTTCTTAGAAGAGGTAGGTCTTGAGTTTTTTCCTGAAGGCCCGATGGTCTTTTTCCAAGCGGATGTTCGTAGGTAGAGCGTTCCGTAGCCGTGGTCCTTGGACTGCAAATCTTCGTTCTCCCCTTGACTTGTACCGGGATTTGGGGACGAGGAGGAGGTTTTGGTTGTTAGATCGGAGGTTGCGATTGGGGGTGTAGTGTTGTATTTTTTCGCATAAGTATTGAGGAGCATCTCCTTGAGCGCATTTGTGGGTCAAGCAGAGGGTCTTGAATGTGATCCGATTCTTTACGGTTAGCCAATGGAGGGTCCTCAGGGATGGGGAGATGGATTCCCATGGTTTTTTTCCTGTGACTAGTCTTGCTGCCGTGTTTTGAACGACTTGTAGTCGTGCAATCTGGAATTTAGGTAGTCCTATGTAGAGGGAGTTTGCGTAGTCGAGTCGAGAGTTGATGATTGTTCCTACCACTATGGCTTTGTCCTTTTCTGGAATGAAGGGGATGAGTCTACGTAGCAGGCGTAGAAGGTGATAGGATCCGCTGACTACTGATCCTATTTGTGCATTCATTGACATTTCTGAATCGAAGATGACTCCGAGACTTTTGGCTTTTATGCTTAGGGGGATGGTCTGTCCAAGGATGGTGGGCGGAGTCCATGGTAGGTGGCTGCGGATCACTGGCCAGAGTTTGCACAGTATGCAATTGAGCTACTGGCCTATCCTACATTCAGTGCTGCTGGAGGCTTTGTAACCGATCACAGGGTGCGCCTGTCCACAGACTCGGTTGATCGGCTCACCTTCATAAAAATGAAAGTCTTGGATCACCAGCTACCAAGCACCCGATTAATTTTTTTATGAATGCGAGATCCCTTGAAGACTGCCTATGCTGAGTCACTATCCTATTCCTACTCAATGTTCATGTTGATAGCTTATAAGAACATTTTTGGTTCTGGGCACCACCACCATTAAGCCCAATTTCTCTGCCCCTGTTCAACAGGGGCACGTAATTATAATTCTTGATGTAATATTTCACAGCAGGGCCCGTTCCAGCGCCCACCGAGTAACTGAGGGCTTATAGTGTTCTGGTACCACCAACACCCAAGGCCCAAATTTCTGCAGAGCATATAGGGCAGGCCGTATAGTATATACATGCGGTCCCCTAATTTCAAACATCTGACTCCTACTTACAAACGGAGGGAGACAACAGGAAGTTAGAGGAACTCTACCCCTAGGAAGGGATATTCTCTCTTGTAAGAGTTAATATGGGAAAAAGGTGTCTTCACTGATGCTTTATCACCAATCCTTGTTTCCGTAAAAAACAAAAACAAATTTTCTAAATCCAATTGTCATTGGGACAGAAAGTGAGGTGAAATCTTCTGAACAGGGGCACAGACAGCAAAACAAATGTTACAGGGGTGATGATAACCCTTCCCTATTTTATCCAAAAAGCTTAAAAATATTTTTGGGCTGGAGCTACACTTAAAAAATGTACCTGTTCCAAATTACAAACAGATTCAACTTAAGAACAAACCAACAGTACTATCTTGTTTGTAACCCAGGGACCACCTGTATACTGCTGTTCAGAGTATATAGGGCCTGGGGGCCCCACGCCTTTTTTTTTTTTTTTGGGTTCAGGGTTACCCTTAATATCCATACAAGACCCAAAGAGCCTGGTAATGGGCTGGGGTGTTACCCATTCCGTTTTTCTCAATTTTCAACCATATTGCCGGGACCTGACATTACAGCCGCAAGCAGTTTTAAATGACTTTTATTCATTTAGAAATGTCATTTTGTGCAGGGACTGTTCAAAACACAGGGACGCGCCACTGTACAGGCATACTATAGACACCCCCCCCCCCCCCCCGGTACAATATTTAAAAGGAATATCTCACTTTTATTTTTTCACTTTAAGCATCATTAAAAATCACTGCCCCCAAAAAAACAGACGTTTTTAAAACTCTCTTTTGCATTTATACATGTCCCCTGGGGCAGGACCCGGGTCCCCAAACCCTTTTTAGGACAATAACTTGCATATTAGCCTTTAAAATTCGCACTTTTGATTTCTCATGTTCGAGTCCCATAGAGTTTAACAGTGTTCGAATGTTCGCGCAAACTTTCGGTTTGTTCGCATGTTCTGGATGCAAATGGAACCAGGGGGTGTTCAGCTCATCCCCAATTATTATACAGATTTATATAGAACCAACAGTTTGCGCAGTGCTTTACAACATGAGGGCAGACAGTACAGGAGGAATCAGAGGGCCCTGCTCAACAGAGCTTACAATCCAGAAGGGAGGGTCAAGTCAAAAAAAAAAAAAATGTGGGGGATGAGCTGATGGAGAAAATGAAAATACAGTCATTAGGTGTGGGTAGGACAAGCTTCTCTAAAGAGGAGGCTTTTTAGTGATCGTCTAAAAGCAAATATAGAGTAGGAAATAATCAGACAGATTGGGGTAAGGAGATCCAAAGGATTGGAGAGGCTCTGTAGAAGTCCAGGAGGCGAATATGGGAGGAGGTGACGAAGGAGCTAGAGAGCAGGACGTCTTGAAAGGAATGAACAGAATTATTAGCTTGGTAATTTGAGACTAGGCTAAGCTGTGGATGGCTGTGTAAGTTTTTAGTATTTTGAATTTAATTAGTTGGGTGAGCGGAAGCCAGTGGAGGGATTGACAGAGGAATAGCAGACACAGAGTGATTGGTAAGGTCAATGAGTCTGGCAGCAGAATTCATGATGGATTGAAGGGGGGTATAGTCTATGTGGAGGAAGTTGCAGTAGTTGAGGCAAGAGATGACCAGGGAGTGAATTAAGAGCTTTGTTGTGTCATTGGTTAGAAAGGGGCGTATTTTAGAGATGGTGCGGAGGGTGAGGCAGCAAGATTTGGACAGTGATTTAACGTGGGGCCTTAAGGAGAGTTCAGAGTCCAGGACTACACCTAGGACCTTGGCATGCTGGGATAGGCTTATAGTTGTCCCATGTTAGAAGTGTAAATTCATTATATTTTAAGTGAAGAAGGGTTTCTGATAAACTCACAAAAGTATATGTAATTATTGATAGGTTTTGAAGGTCATTGGGACATAGCGACATAAGGGCATAGACAAGATATGGTTTTACTGTAAAGGTTAATTCTATTTCTGACATAACTACGTCAGGACACAGGCCTATGGGTGGAGTTATGCTACTTATTTGTAGACGAAACCATATTGGGGGAAATATGTAAATTTGTGTGTCACCAGGGAAATGCTGACAATACAGTATGAGACAGGATAAGAATGGAGGGAGAGGAAGAATGAGGTGGAGAGGGGGAGGTGCAGGAAGCAAGATGGATGATGAAGAGGAGGAGGAGACGGGTTAACATGTAACATCAGAAATCTACCTGAACTCTGAAGCCGTAACCATGATGTCTTGTCTTATTATGTTCGCTGATGAATAAACAACCTTGCAAGTATTTTAGATGAGAAACTGATTCTTAAAAAGTATCAGAATGTTGCCTTGGATCCTCTAGGAGAGAGGATATTGACTGACACATTGAAACAGACTTTGCTAATTCATCTTGAAAACGCTCCTGTAAGTAGAATGACGAGATAGAGATTTTTTCTCCTCTCCACACCCTTCTTTCAATGTTGAGCCAGGCGGATTGGTCAAATTTTTTCCCCACTCCTTGACAAAAGGAGGGAAGATGAACACAATGAATGTCAAGTCACGGAAAAAAAAGATCTAAGAACCTAGAAGGAGACATTTTCGTCAGATGTTAGCAGAAGTCAAAGCGTGAGTTTTTTTTTGTTTGTTTTCTCACCTAAGAAAAGAAAATAAAAGCTACAGCCTACGAAGTTGATTGACAAGGCCAGATGGACGGGACACTTCATGCTATTTTCGGAAAATCCATTGACTTTCTAAACCTAATCGTTGGGTATGAGAAGATATCTGCCAAGGTTATTTCATATGAAGGTGAGAAGTCTCACATAAGAAATATTGGGGTGTTGCCCAAGAAGAAAAAGTGTTGAAACAGGAACAAAGAATTCAAGTTATTTGAAAAAGCTACCATAGATGTACACTATTGGGTGAGCTGATATGTCGGATTTTGACGCTTGAAAATGGAAACTCCATGCACACAGGCTAAGAATAGATCTAACAGGCAACGCACCACACTACACAACAAATACACAATTCAAGTAAACAAGGCAAAAAAAGCTACAAGAAAAGGATGCTTAGAAGAACAAAGAAAAGGACATTTTAAGAAAAAGCAGCGAAAGAAAAAGCAACAATGAAAGAGAAGACAATGAACATCAGGCAACGTTAACGGACATTATTTATCTCTTGTTTTTTTAAGTGAATACAGGACTATATATTAACAAGGGGTGAGTGTGTTTGTTTAATCAAGAAAAAGTAATATGGGAATGGTTAAACATCTCTAGGCTCAGAAGTAAGTCTCAGTAAGATCAGGAAATGTATAAATTTCATATATATACAGAATATAGAATACATGCAGAAGTAAGGTAATTAAATTATGCCAGAGAGTAAAGAAGTTCTATAATAAGGAAACTAAGTTTAACGCAGCATGTATTTAAGCCCTGAACAACAGAAAATGTGTGTTATTACATGTGGTTATTCTAAAACACATAAAAAGGGGCAGAACAAAGTTTTTAGAGAAAAACTATTGATTAAGATTGTGGAAAGAACTGTATGAAATTGAGATAATGGAAAACATGATGTTTAGTGTTTTAAAAATCCTACAGATTTGGTTACAGGAACTATTAAGTTAAAGGATTGAGCAATTTTTACAAAATATTGCAAACTTGGATTTGGTTATTAAATTAAAAGTAGTAGATTGTACTAATTTACTTAAGGTATAGCCAGAAAAAATATTAAAATATGAAAGATTTGTTCAATCTAAAAATTGTAAAAAAAAAACTATTGTTAAGTTTTTGTAAAATTAGCATTTCTGATAAAAGTAATGATTTTGGTTGGGGAGGAGTTTTCTCGGGGAAATGGCCAATCACAAGTTTTTGGGCAGGACTCAATTTGTGAGTTTCACGAGATTGTCTTCTAAACAATTTTTTGTCATTATTATAATCAAGAAAGTCATATAATTGTAATGTACATTATTTTTGGCTGATGTACATACAAAATATGTTTAAAAAGTGGTAAAAAGGTTAAATATTTTAAAAAACAAGAAACCAGATTGGTAACAAATTGTACAGTCAATGAGGTACAAAGCATGGCAGCGAAGATTGACAGTTCAACAGGTCATTCTCTGAACAGTATGTGTCATGTGAGAAGTGTATTTTTACCAACAGTAAAAAGTAGATCAAGTTACACAAAATGGTCAAGAAATGCCATGACATTTTTGTGAATCAAAGCACAATAAATGTTTGTGTTTTATCTTTCAGATACTTGAAAGAGGGATTCATGGATGAAAAATATATATTTAAAAATAATTTTTTACTTACAAAAGTAATTGTTTTTAAAAATAAGATTTTGTGGGTCTTAATAACTTTTTGAGAATTCATTGACATTTTTGCAAAGTTTCTGGGTAAAATGTAATGAATTATATAGGCTTACTGTAGGACAAATATTTTTTAAAATAACAAAAGATAAATTATATACAATAATTTGAAGATTTAAAGAAAGCCCTTATTAATTTAGTATTTTTTGATAAATATAAAGAGATCTCTCAGTCATTTTTATACTTAAGTGTATGTGGATGATGAGACAATTCCTTTTAAAATTTATAAATAAATTCTAGGAGTGCATTTGTCCAATGCTATAGATTAGAGCCACCAGTTGCTTTAAATAAATATCGTAAGGTGTCATTACAAGAATAACAACAGGTGTCAATATACACAGTTTTGTGTATTGGCAATTGAATGTTAAAAAGATCAGTTATAGTGGCGTATATAAATATATAATGATTAAATATATGCAGTGTAAGGGATAGAGCCACAGTCACTTTTTCAACTTTTAGTGGACGCATTGAAAGCTGAATTTAAGACTGCCATGTGTTGGTTTAGCAGTCAGCTTGACAGAGCATGTGTGGTTCATTCAATCACATTATATGAGAGGAATGTTTGGTTCTGAAAAGAAGCTTCAACATGATCTTTTACAAAATTAAATACATTTTCAGTATAAAGTAAAATACAATAATCTGGAAAGATTATTATTTTATGAGATTTTAATTAATTATAAAAAGGGGGACTATGTAAGTTTGTCTTAGAGTCAGTACAGACTGATTGTAAAAATAATTGATTCCAACAATATGGATAGAGTTATTTTTACATGAATATATTTTTGCATATTCAGGTACCTGACTGACAGACTGATTGATTGATTTTTTGTTTAGCTAAGGAAAAGAATTTTGAGCTACTCATTTTAGAACACTTTGTCATCAAACTTCTGAATATTGTTTTATTTGTTTATAGAACAATCCAAAAGGAAAGAGTAACCTGATACTACAAAGTATTGAGGGATTTGTTAAATCTATGCAGATTGATTATATTATTTTTTTTTTCACCTGCTAAAAGAGGATATAAGGATGTAGTTTTTTTTGGATAATGTTTCTTTTTGATAAATTAATTGAGGCATTTCTAGAAAAATTATATTTTTAATAAAAGCTAAGTTATTGTGAACTTATGTCATATTCCATTGGGGTTGGTTTTCAAACCATGGAATCAGATAATAATTTAAAATTTTATAGGACAGGTAGTGAAGATATGCAATTTTAGGTTCAGTAAAGTTTTTTGTTTTTTTATCATCTTAAGTACTCAGGTATTGTAGAATGTATAAATAGTAGGGGTGCAACGGATCAAAAAACTCACGGATCGGATCGATCCTCGGATCAGAGTCACGGATCGGATCATTTTTCGGATCAGCAAATATTAATTGAATTTGCAAAAACCTGTGAAAATTCCGCCACCATATAGTCCCCACTCCCCACTGTAATATCCACGTCATCTCCCCCACTGTAATATCCACATCCTCTCCCCCACTGTAATATTGGCAGGGTATCGCCGAGTATTGGCAGAGTATCGCAGAGTATTGGCTGGGTAATGCAGAGTATCGCAGAGTATTGGCTGGGTAATGCAGAGTATATGCTGGGTAATGCAGAGTATATGCTGGGTAATGCAGGGTATATGCAGAGTAATGCAGAGTAATGCAGGGTATATGCTGGGTAATGCAGAGTAATGCAGGGTATATGCTGGGTAATGCAGGGTATATGCAGAGTAATGCAGAGTAATGCAGGGTATATGCTGGGTAATGCAGAGTAATGCAGGGTATATGCTGGGTAATGCAGAGTTCTTTTACAAGTGATCGCTCCGTCATTTGACGGAGCGATCACATTGTAAACAGTGGCCGGGTGTACCAAGATGGCCGCCGCTCCAGCGCTAGGCCGAAGCCGCGGCCTTTCCTAAGGCCGCCGGGTGTACCAAGATGGCCGCCGCGCTCCGGAGCTAGGCCGAAGCCGCGGCCTTTCCTAAGTCCGAGGCCGCGGAGCGCTCCGCGGATCGCGGGGTGTGCCGATCCGAACGGGGTGACCCGTTCGGATCACGGATCGGCGACGATCCGTTGCACCCCTAATAAATAGTATTATAAAGTCTAAATAGGGTAAGATGATTCAATAATAAGGTAAATATTGGGTGACTTATTTACTTGCTATAGCTTAAGTTTAAAAACTTTATTATTTTCTAAACATAGGGTTTATTAACTTTTATTAAGTTGATGACAGGATATCTTTTAAGATTGGCATACTTAGTTATTTATATAATCTGTTGTATAGAAAGAAGTGTGGTTGCAAACTTTGCAAACATGTACAGGTATTTCAGAAGTTTGTTCACAAATAATGATTAAGCCTTTGCTAAATTTAAATAGAAATGATGTCTTGAATGAGATTTCTATTTCTAATGAGTATGTTGAATAATAAATTAATGTAGCTAAAATTATGGTTAAATATTATAAATCTGAAGGTACCAGGGATATCAACAGAGATGTCAACTGGGATATCAATTGGGAAGATTATTGTGTTATTTTTTAAGGTACATTGGGATTATAGGTATTTTGTTTCAAAATAATTACAAAAATTTAAATAATATTATTATAGTAAAAATTAAAATAATATTTAGTAAATATTAAAATAATATTTTGTAAATATAAAAATAATTGACAAACATAAAAATAAAAATAAATAATTATTTTTATTCTTCCATGACAATGCAGCAATTACAACTAAATTTCTATTAGTTACTACTTCTTGTTTTTTGAAAAATTATTATTTTTTGATTATGATATCAAGGACTATCATTTTTGGTGTAAACTTTAATGATTTATTCATATAGACTTGCATCAATAGCGACATATTGATCGATTGATCATTATGTGAGGGGGAGTTGGGATGTGATTCTCATATAAGAATTTTTTTGTGAATTATCTGAATAATGATGATAGTGATAAGATAATAGGAAAGACAAAAAGTTATATTTAGAGTATATGAACAAAAAGATTTAATATGTCTAAACAGAGTTACTGTTGAAATTAAAATAATATGGAATGTTGAGGAAAAAGAGAAAGAGTTACTTCTTGGTCATGGATAGATAGATAGATAAATAGGAAAATAAATAAAAAGATAGATAGAATATATAAATATATGAAAATTCAATAATGGGAACATTTTTAGTTTTTTAATATATCTACTTGTCTAGTAGATTACTTGTCTAGTAGAATATTTATGTTTATAATTGTTCAGTGTCAAGGATAATGTATAAAAACTTATATTGTAGAAATTATTTAATTATTAAAATTTCCAGGAATGGAAGACATTTTATTTATTAATTAATAATTTATATTACAAAGCAATATAATCTGATATTTCAAAGATATTTATTTCTTCTTTATATTAAAATAGTTAAATGATATGGTTAAAGTAATAAGAGTTTCACAAGAAGTTAAATAAATTTATAAAATTGAAGGAAGAAAAATCTTTAATATTACGTGATTTAGATGGAAAATTTATTCAAATTAATAAATATAATAATTTATATTTTCTCAATGGAATGAAATAGTTAAACATTTTCCAAAACTTATAAAAATGTTTATGTACAATATCTGATATACTAAAATATATATTGTATTAATGTTTATTGTATTAATGTTTTATTGTTTGTATTGAAAAAGTGGATCAGAGACATTTTATCATTTAAGATGAATGCACTTATTATTTGTTAAATATAGTGCATTGAGGGGGAATTGTTAGAAGTGTAAATTCATTATATTTTAAGTGATGAAGGGTTCCTGATAAACACACAAAAGTATATGTAATTATTGATAGGTTTTGAAGGTCATTGGGACATAGCGACATAAGGGCATAGACAAGATATGGTTTTACTGTAAAGGTTAATTCTATTTCTGACATAACTACGTCAGGACACAGGCCTATGGGTGGAGTTATGCTACTTATTTGTAGACGAAACCATATTGGGGGAAATATGTAAATTTGTGTGTCACCAGGGAAATGCTGACAATACAGTATGAGACAGGATAAGAATGGAGGGAGAGGAAGAATGAGGTGGAGAGGGGGAGGTGCAGGAAGCAAGATGGTTGATGAAGAGGAGGAGGAGACGGGTTAACATGTAACATCAGAAATCTACCTGAACTCTGAAGCCGTAACCATGATGTCTTGTCTTATTATGTTCGCTGATGAATAAACAACCTTGCAAGTATTTTGGATGAGAAACTGATTCTTAAAAAGTATCAGAATGTTGCCTTGGATCCTCTAGGAGAGAGGATATTGACTGACACATTGAAACAGACTTTGCTAATTCATCTTGAAAACGCTCCTGTAAGTAGAATGACGAGATAGAGATTTTTTCTCCTCTCCACACCCTTCTTTCATCCCATCAATTTTGACAGAGAGATCAGGGGGAAGGGGCACGTGGGGGAGGAAAAATTATAAGTTCAGTTTGAGTAAGTGGTGTGACATCCAGACTGATATATCTGTTAGTAAATTAGTGATACGTGAAGATATGGAGGGAGTGAGCTGAGGGGCAGAGAAAGATTTGTGGGTCGTCAGCGTAGAGATGGTATTGGAAGCCATGAGGATTAATGCCAGTAAAGGTGTGCAGCAGCTTTATTGAATTCCACCCAAACTGTCCCTATTTTATCTTGAACTTGGCTCTGGTGTTGCACCACAATGTAGAAGTGGATCAGTGGCGGCTGGTACTAAACTTCTTTAGGGGGGGGGGGGGGCGCAAAGAAATTCACCCCTCCAGGGTCACAACGCCATGGCTTCCCCAGATTCTCCTCCTGGCTAACCAGGTCTTCTTTACATCCGCATCCTGTCCTGATTGGCTGGGAGAAGCTGGAAACTGATAGTGAATATTGAGTCTCTAGTGTACAAGTTGATGGGTTCCCAACCTTTTATAAAGCCAATTAGAGCCTGAGGCTCTTTAAAAAAAAAAAAAAAAAGCCCCACATGCAAACTAGGGGGGCGCCACCTGCACCAATTATGGGCCGGCCGCCACTGAAGTAGAGCAAATTAGGACTACCTAAATGTGGCACACAAGTTGATCTCAGAACCAGAACTGTCACCGATTTTTGTTTTTATTAGGTGCAACACATTAACAAGAGCAATCCACACCAGAAAAGTAGCACAGCAGCTTTCTTGAATTTCCCCTAATGAGTTGTGTCCAGTTTATACATTTCAAATTTAGTAATATTTTTGGAAGGCCATTACCTCATATTACCTCAGTACTAATATGAGATAAAACAATCACTAAACAAATAGTTCTCTAAAAGGGGGAATAATGTTCACATGATTTTTGCTGTAAAATGAATGTCTAATAGACAATAAAGAGCTGTTTAGTGGATGTATACTGTATATACTGTAAAAGTCACAAACAAACAATGAACAGTCAAGTACAAAAGTAGGCATTCTATATATAAAGAAAATAGTATTTTAGACATATATTCTTACCTTTGAGGCTAAAAAGCCATCCCTATAATGCAGCAATTGCTTTAGATCGTCAAGTTCGGAGGCGCTCATGTTGGTCTAATATTCAGTGGCTTGTAGTGATGTCCAGTTCATGAACGAATCGTTCTTTTGAATCGATTCTTTTCAGTGAACTGGATGAGTCGATTCATATGAGTGAACTGATCCGTTTGAAACAGTTCACTGTGCACTCAATACATAGCATAGCATAGCAGGCCTGCTAAATGGTAATATGATCATAGAGTGAGAGAGCTCGGCCCCTCCCTGCAACCAATCAGTGACAAGAGTCAGGAGTACACACTAAACCGAGTTAAAGAATCATACGAGTTATTAGAACACAGCACACTGAAAGAACCATGAGTCCCCACCAGAACAAGATGTAGAACAACACACTCAGTGATCAGGGAGCAGTAGTACACTACAGACTGCTTTAAAGACAGAGAGGACAGAGTCTCATGATAAGAAGATATCCTTATTCAGATTAATTATTTAACCCTTTAGTATTTAGTTGGCTTATCCTAAAGGAAATATGCATGTTAAAAGGGAAAAATATCCCTTCTGGGACATGTGTCTAATTTAGTAGCTATATAACTGAATGAGAGAGCTGTCTCATTTTTATAAACACAAAAATACATTTTATCCTGCTTTATAGTAATATTTTTCTGCCGTCTACGTAATATTGTTCTGCGTTCTGGTCCTGAGATTTCCATGCCCCTTGGATTTTTTTTTTTTTAATTAAACAATAAAGAAACCCCTTTTGGGGCACTTTGTAATACAGGTAGTTATCACAGAACACTATGATCCAATTGATTAGAACGATAAAAAAGGAAGGAAAGTGTTAAATACTCAATGGGTGACAATTTAAAAGCCTGTACAGGACATTCATTAACCATGAATTATATTTCTAGAATTATTGCAGTCACTCTGACGTTTGTGGTGACAGCTAACGTGTGAATAAATCATTGTTTATGTGCATGCCCTACGCACATTTATTCACATGCAGATATCAGGGTCAGTGGGGATGGTTTTAGTTTTTATTTATTTATTTTTTCACTTAACAATCCCCTATGTGATAGTTTGTTGAAGTGACAGGTTCTCTTTATTGCATCTGGGGTCTGTTATATGATCATATGAGTATAGGATTGTGCTCAGTAACCTGGGTAGCAGGTGTTCTGTCAGATAAAGCAATCTATAGGAGCAGCCAATATTGTCACTTATGGTGACGCACAAACAGTTGTGTAAACGAAAAGCGTGTTTTTGTGCGTGTGAATTGCATTCTGATGGGCCAACTTCACAGTTAAGATTGATAGCCATCAGATTTGTCCGTAGTCTTTACAGTGCATAATGAGGCCCCTTTTACACTTGTGTGACTTGTCCTGCGACTTGGGACTACAAAGTCGCATGACAAGTGGTACCCCACGATTTCCAATGAGTACATATCTGTGCGTCTTCCAGTCACAGCGACTTCAAAGTAGTCACTGCACTACTTTGGTCTGATTTTGATGCGACTTGAGGCAGAGACCTCAAGATTACATAAGTATTTCTTCAAGTCGCATCAAAATCGCATCAAAGTCACAGTAAAAATTGTGGCAAAAATTGCATGACTTTCAAGTTGCATTAGTGTGAAAGGAGCCTAACGATTGGATTTTACTATCGTGGGTACTTCGCCCGCGGTAGTAAAATCCAAATTTTTCCTGTGCATGCGCTGTAAAGACAACGGAAAAATCTGATGGCTAGCAATGTTAACTGTGAAGTTGCCCCATCAGAATGAGGTTCACATGCACAAAAATCCGCTTTTCATTTACACAGCCTTTTGTGCGTCACCAAAATTGATGATGCTGGCTGATCTGACAAATTGTGGTCTGACAGTCTGACACAACAACAATAGGATTGTGCTCTGAGAAAGGAAAATACGAGAAAAAACCTCCCCAGGACCTGCCAACCTTCTGTGAAGAATTATTCTTTTGATTCTAATCATTTAAGAAGGTTGAGTCAGAGCTTTGGTTCACTTGCTTGTCAGTAGACTCAGCAAGTGAACCGAAGAACCGAAGAATCGATTCATTGAATCGGTTCATTTCAGTGAGTAGTTTGAAATGAACCGATTCAGTTAAAAGATTCGGACTTCCCATCACTAGTGGCTTGGTCTGTCATGACAAGCTGCTTTCTATCTGCATATATAAAGAAACCAAACCGCCTCACTTCCGGTCCAGCTGACGGCGTTGCTTTACTGCGCATGCGCGATGTCACAGCCCTTGCTCGCGTACTACGCATGCGTGGGAGCTAGCCGCGTTCGAGAGATATTATGCTCGCGGGCGGGCGAGCGGAGGGATGATTGACGTCAGATACAGCCCCGCCCACCACCCTAAACCACCGCAAATCGCGCATGCGCGAATCTTATGTACGGCCAGTGTCCGGAAAAATTATGGACTCGCGGGGGCGAAGAGTTGCTGGGAGGGGGAGATAGAGCGGAGCTTGGAGAGGGGGGCGGGCCAACTACAGTACATTGTTCTGCCATCAATTACGCTGCCACTGTGCCCAGCAAACGCCTCACTGCGCCCATCAAACACCTCACTGCGCCTGGCAAACGCCTCACTGCGCCCAGCAAACGCCTCACTCTGCCCATCAAATGCCTCACTGTGCCCGTCAAACACCTCACTGTGCCCAGCAAACGCCTCACTGCACCCATCAAACGCAGCCACTGTGCCCGTCAAACGCCTCACTGCGCCCAGCAAAAGCCTCACTGCACTCAGCAAACGCCTCACTGCGCCCGTCAAACACCTCACTGCGCCCAGCAAACGCCTCACTGTGCCAGTCAAAAACCTCACTGCGCCCATCAAACGCCACACTGCGCCTGGCTAACACCTCATTGTGCCCGTCAAACGCAGCCACTGTGCCCATCAAACGCCTCACTGCGCCCAGCAAACGCCTCCCTGTGCCCGTCAAACGCAGCCACTGTGCACGTCAAATGCAGCCACTGTGCCCATCAAACGCCTCACTGTGCCCAAACGCAGCCACTGTGCCCAGCAAACGCCTCACTGCGCCCAGCAAACGCCTCACTGCGCCCAGCAAACACCTCACTGCGCCCAGCAAACGCTTCACTGCACCCAGCAAACGCCTCACTGTGCCCATCAAACGCCTCACTGTGCCAATCAAACGCAGCCACTGTGCCCATCAAATGTAGCCACTGTACCCAAAAATTCCTGCCACTGTGCCATCAAACTCAGCTACTGTACCCATCAATTGCTGCCAGTGTGCCCATCAATTGCTGCCAGACTGTGAAGCTGTAGCTGTACTCCCTGGGGGTATGCTGATCGCACATCCGTGCTGCTGGAGGGAGCCCAGACGACCATTAATGAGGGACCTGCATGTCATGGTAAGTGAGACCATCCCATATCCCACTTCATCTTCCCAGAGGACAGGGACCCCCCCCCCAGAGGACAGGGACACCCCCCCCCTCCCCCCAAGACAGAGACCCCCTTCTCCCCCCCGAGGACAGGGAAACCTTCTCCCTTCTTTCCTGGGGACAGGGACTCCCTTCTCTCCTGGGGACAGGGACTCCCTTCTCTCCTGGGGACAGGGACCCCCTTCTCTCCTGGGGACAGGGACCAGGGACCGCCTTCTCTCCTGGGGACAGGAACCCCCTTCTCTCCTGGGGACAGGGACCCCCTTCTCTCCTAGGGACAGGGACCCCCTTCTCCCCTGGGGATAGGGACCCCCTTCTCACTCTAGGACAGGGATCCTATCTCACCTGGGGGCAGGAACTCCATCTCCCCTGGCAACGGGGACTTCATCTCACCTAGGGACCCCATCTTCCCTGGGGACCACCCCCTTTAAGAACAGGAACCTGATCACCAAGTGTGTGCCAACCTCACTGCCCTGCCTGCCATGTGTCCTGTGTGAGGGCCCTCCTGTGACAGGTCTTATCAGGACTTCATCCCACTGTGTGATCCCCCTTACAGGGGGAACCCCTCTGTCTGCTCCCCCTACATGTTTGCATACTCTGACCACCACCTGTACCATTTCCACATCCTCTGACTGCCTCCTGTATCCTGTGAACATGTTCCGACCACCTCTTGTACCATGTCTGCAGCCTCTAACCACCTCCTGTATCCTGTCCGCAGCCTCTAACCATCGCTTGTATCCTGTCTGCAATCTCTGACTATCTCTTGTCTTTTAATGTGATGCAGTCTCTTAGGGGGAGTCTGGAGAGGAATCAAGAGTGAGAGCACCGCCGGGATTGGGATTACGGGAGGAGTCAGATGTGTATGTACTGTGGAGAAGAGACTATAGAATAAAAACCAGAGCCACCAACCTGGAGCCGTCTAACTGAGCCCTGCATGCTGCACCGGAGAGGAGGTCAGTGACAGCGCTATCAGGCCAGTCTGAGGGGGGGGGGGTCACTGATGTAAGGTGGACGTGAATACAATTATGTAAGAGGGCACTGATATAAAGGTTTCCCTTCATTTCAGTAACATCCCCCCCTTGCCTTTTACTGTAGTCACTCTGCGGAAGGTGGTCTCTGGTCACCAGAGTCTCCCCCCCCCCCACATCACATTTCCTGGCATTCTTCTTGTTGATTATACATAACTTGGTAACTATATTAGATGTTCATGACTGATGTATAACAGATTTGATGTTCACAGACCCCAACCTTACTAATAACCCCCATTAACTGAGGCCACACCGGTTGGAGTAATAAAGGCCGTAGCAGCCAACTTTATTTAAAACTTTAAACCAATAACTTTAACCCATAACAAACTGACACTGCGGTCCCTCTCCAAGCGTAATAATAGGCCTCAAGCCGACAAGCAGGCTCAAAGACAAACACTGGCCCGCAGTGCCCCATAACACTTTCCGTCTAACCTCAGTTATCCGGAAACCAGCATCAGGACCCATCCAGCGACAGTTCCTGAACTATTTTCTGTCATATCTCCTTCCCCTGCACAGACCAACACCCGCCACAGCATGAGAGAATAACCCCCTTATTCCCGAATGCCCCTCCACACCCGAAGTGCTCGCTCAATGCCATCCTGAAGCCCTAATGTCCACAAATCAATTCCCACATCATTCAAGGGGCTCTCCGTCTGCGTCTCAGATATCTCCACGTCTCGAATTCCAACTCTAAGTGTCGAATAGCCAAACCCCCATTCCTGACCATAAAGTTGCTGACGGCCCTGTTGACTTTCCTCCTTGCCCTATTAATTCCTGATACAGACCTGGCCATCCGTCAGGTGGTGCGGGCAACCATGTCCGACCAAACCACTATGGTGTTAGGAAAATCCATGGTGAGACAACACACATGGGGGTGCCCTGGGGAAAGGGGGGCTGTGCGGCCCCCCACCCCAAAGCACCTTGTCCCCATGTTGATGAGGACAAGGGCCTCTTCCCGACAAGCCTGGCCATTGGTTGTCAGGGTCTGCGGGCAGGGGCTTATCGCAATCCCCCTTATTAAATCCCCGGCCCTCCACCCAAGGTATAAAATTCTTCTTCTTCTTCTTCTTCTTCTTCTTCTTCTTCTTCTTCTTCTTCTTCTTCTTCTTCTTCTTCTTCTTCTTCTTCTTCTTCTTCTTCTTCTTTCTTCTTCTTCTTCCCCCCAAGACGGAAGAAGACCCCCGGAGCAGTTTTTTTTATTTACACTTTACACCTTAGGTGAATGGGTAGGGGTACATCGTACCCCATACTCATTCACATAGGGTGGGGGGCCGGGATCTGGGGGCCCCCTTATTAAAGGGGGCTCCCGGATTCCGATAAGTCCCCGCCCGCAGACCCCGACAACCAATGGCCAGGGTTGTCGGGAAGAGGCCTTTGTCCTCATCAACATGGGGACAAGGTGCTTTGGGGTGCCCAGGGCACCCCCCATGTTGAGGGCACGCGGCCTGGTATGGTTCAGGAGGGGGGGGCGCTCGCTCGTCCCCACCCCTCTCCTGGCCTGCCAGGCTGCGTGCTCGGATAAGGGTCTGAGATGGATTTGGGGGGGGACCCCCACGCCGTTTTTTCGGCGTGGGGATTCCCTTTAAAGCCATGCCAGGTGATGGGGCTAGCGCGGCGGCAGTCACTGCCTTCGCTAGTCCCGTCTACCTGCAGTTACGTTCTAAATGAACGGACTGCTCCGTGTGTGGGCAAGTCCGTTCATTTTCAAAAGTCCTGCTGACTTTTTCCCGCGGATTGTCCGCCGGAGAAGTCCGTGCGTGTGTGGGCAAGTCACACGCTCGGAAGTCCGGGCGTGTGTGGGGAAGTCCCCTCTCGGAAAAAGTCTGAACGTGTGTACTCGGCATTAGAATGCCCATGTGGGCTCTTATATATGGGCCGCACTAAAAGAGCTTTAAAGGTGAGAATAGCCAAACATATCCATAACATAAAGATTGGCTTTAAAGATCACAATGTTTCTTTACATTTTAAACTTAAAAATATACCCTCTCACCAAAAGGCCTCAACATAGAGTTAGATATTAACTGCTTTATTAGTGATGCCTAAATAGTATCTATGCATTTTTTGCATTACCGATATTCCCTTTTTCCTCTTAATATACATATATTTTAATATGGTCATAGCATTCATGTGACTTTATGGGTGCGATTAAGGGTAGTCGCAGCACCTAATGTTATAACAGCATATTTTATGATGATCTGAATGAATGAATAACTTGTATAGCGCTACATATGCAAACTAAATCGCCTCAGGGCGCTTTTGCTGCCAGTGTCTATCTGGGTCTTTAGAAGAGATGGGTATTGAGCTCAGGGCTGGTACAAGGATTTTTGACACCCTAGGCGTCCCTCAAATGCAGCCTCACCCGCACCCATCAAATGCAGCCTCACCAGTGCCCATCAAATGCAGCCCACCAGCGCCCATCAAATGCAGCCTCACCAGCACCCATCAAATGCAGCCTCACCAGTGCCCATCAAATGCAGCCTCACTCGCACCCATCAAATGTAGCCTCACTCGCACCCATCAAATGCAGCCCACCAGCACCCATCAAATGCAGCCTCACACGTGCCCATCAAATGCAGCCTCACCAGTGCCCAACAAATTCAGCCTCACCAGCTCCCATAAAATGCAGCCTCACCAGCACCCATCAAATGCAGCCGCACCAGCACCCATCAAATGCAGCCGCACCAGCACCCATCAAATGCAGCCTCGCCAGCGTCCATCAAATGCAGCCTCACCAGCACCCATCAAATGCAGCATCACCAGCACCCATCAAATGCAGCCTCACCAGCACCCATCAAATGCAGCCTCACCAGCACCCATCAAATGCAGCCTCACCAGCACCCATTAAATGCAGCCTCACCAGTGTTCATCAAATGCAGCCCACCAGCGCCCATCAAATGCAGCCTCACCAGCACCCATCAAATGCAGCCTCACCAGTGTTCATCAAATGCAGCCTCACAACGCCCATCAAATGCAGCCTCACCAGCACCCATCAAATGCAGCCTCACCAGCACTTATCAAATGCAGCCTCACCAGCACCCATCAATGAATGTTTGCTTGCGACACAGTCCTCCCCTGCCGCTGCGCCTCTGAGACTATGTGCGAATGGAGCAGAGGCTGCCTGCTGATGCGGTGACCTAGTTGCTTGCTGCAGAGAGTAGAGAGTAGGAACATGAGCGGCTGGGCGCCCTAGGCAGCAGGGCACCCTAGGCGACTGCCTAGTTTGCCTAGTGGTAGTACCGGCCAGCTTCTTCCTGAAGGCCAGATGGTTTTCTTCCAAGCGGATGTCCGCGGGTAGAGCGTTCCATAGCCGTGGTCCTTGGCCTGCGAACCTTCATTCGCCTTTTAATTTATAACGGGTCTTGGGGATCTAACAGTTATAAACTATTTTAATGCGGTTATCTAAAAGTTAGTTATGCAATTTTTTTGTATGTGACTCATGGTAGTTGTAATACTTTGATGTCGCATTAGTATAGATCTGAATGATCCAACAGTTTTGAACTATCTTTATGCTGTAGTGAATTTAGTTGGTTATTTAAAAATAGTTATGAGTTTTTTGGTATGCAACCTATGTTAGCTGCAATATCTATATGTAGCATCAGCATAGATTTTATGATCCAACAGGCTCAAACTATCCTAAATTAATTAGTTCACTATGGTTATTTAAAATAAAAGTCATGCGATTTTTTTTTTCTTTTGCAACATTTATATGTCGCATTAGTATAAATCCTATAGATTTAATAGTTTATGACTATTTTATTGTTGCAGTGAAATCTGTTTAGTTCACTACAGTTTTATCTTATGGGTATATATTTTATGGTTACCTCCCAGGTATAAATATTGATTTTTATTTTTATTTAGCTATGATTATTTTGATGTGTTGTTTACAATTTAAAAAAAACATTTTTTACTAGAAAATTACTTAGAACCCCCAAACATTATACATTTTTTTCCTAACACCATAGAGAATAAAATGGCGCTCGTTGCAATGCTTTCTGTCACACTGTATAAATAAAAAAAATTGGTCATTTAACCACTTCAGCCCCGGAAGGATTTACCCGCTTCCTGACCAGAGCACTTTTTGCGATTCGGCACTGCGTCGCTTTAACTGACAATTGTGCGGTCGTGCGACGTGGCTCTCAAACAAAATTGGCGTCCTTTTATTCCCACAAATAGAGATTTCTTTTGGTGGTATTTGATCACCCCTGCGGTTTTTATTTTTTGCGCTATAAACAGAAAAATAGCGACAATTTAGAAAAAAACACATTATTTTTAACTTTTTGCTATAATAAATACCCCCCAAAAATATATAAAAAACTTTTTTTTTCCACAGTTTAGGCTGATACATATTCTTTTACATATTTTTGTTAAAAAAAAAAAAATGCAATAAGCGTTTATTGATTGGTTTGCGCAAAAGTTATAGCGTCTACAAAATAGGGTATAGTTTTATGGCATTTTTATTAATAATTTTTTTTTTACTAGTAATGGTGGCAGTCAGCGATTGTTATCATGACTGCGACATTATGGCGGACACATCGGACAATTTTGACACAATTTTGGGACCATTGGCATTAATACAGCGACCAATGCTATAAAATTGCATTGATTACTGTAAAAATTTCACTGTTAGTGAAGGGGTTAACCACTAGGGGGGGAGGGGTTAAGTATGTCCTAGGGGCGTGTTTCTAACTGTCTGGGGGATGGACTTGTGTGACGTGGACACTGATCACTGCTCCCAAAGACAGGGAGCAGACGATCAGTGTCCTGTCATTAGGCAGAATAGGGAGATGCTGTTTACATCGGCATCTCCCCGTTTTTGAGCTCCGTGACACGATCGTGGGTATTCCCGGAGCTCGCAGCAGGCGTGTGCACGCGCGTACTGTGGGAATTTCAAATTAACGTACGGTACATTACCTTGCCCAGCCATGCCATTCTGCCAATGTATATGTGCCAAAAGCGGTCAACTGGTTAAAAAAAGAATTAAAAAAAATGTCCCTTTAAGAGCTATGTGTTGAAGTGACGTGTTGACGTTGCTTCCACCCTGCAATGTCACTCGTCTCCATACCCAGCCAGAGAGAGGACCCGATCGCACCTGCCGACGGCTCCGGTAAGCAGCGGAGGGCACCGGAGCGCGGTGGGATAAAAGTGATCTTGCGGTGAATCCGCCGAAGAGACCCCTTTTATCATGTAGCGGACCGCCGGCCGAACAAGAGGATACCGGGGTTATGGCAGCTAACTGCTACCATAATAACGATATTTCTTTTCAAAGTAAGGACGTATATCGACGTGCGGGGGTCCAAAAGTGGTTAATAATTTTTGCATATTTATTTATTGATTTGAGAATGAATGAATGAAAGAAATGATTTGTATAGCGCTACAATGCGAACTGAATCGCCTCAAGGCGCTGTATTCGTGCTTTGTTGTCAAGCTTCTTAGAAGAGGTGGGTCTTGAGTTTTTTCCTGAAGGCCTGATGGTTTTCTTCCATGCGGATGTAGGTCGGTAGAGTGTTCCATAGCCGTGGTCCTTGGACAGCGAATCTCCGTTCCCCCTTTGATTTGTAGCGGGATTTGGGAATGAGGAGGAGGTTTTGGTTAGACGATTGAAGACTGCGATTGGGTGTGTAGTGTTTTATTTTCTCGAGAAGGTATTGAGGAGCATCTCCATGGGTGCATTTGTGGGTGAGGCAGAGGGTCTTGAATGTGACCCGATTCTTTACGGTTAGCCAATGTAGGCTCCTCAGGGAAGAGGAGATGGATTCCCAGTTTTTTTTCCTGTTATCAGCCTTACCGCCGTGTTTTGGATAAGTTGTAAGCGTGCAAGTTGATATTGGGGTAGTCATTTATATTAATTCTTATTCGTCCTGATGTAATTGATGCAATATCATATGAATTTTCAATCAGATGCCACTTACGTTATATGATCAAATTTAATTTGTAATTTATTAACAGCATGATGGTTATTTTGCTACTGTAGATTTGCATGACAGAAATTTGAAGTTTGAAATTTGATGTGCAAACTTATTAAAAGTGCTTTAAATGTTATTTATGCAATTTTACCTTTTTGTCATATTTTAGCGGGATGCGCCGCTTGTCCAGTATGGATGGACACCTGCCTTACTTGCAGCATTGGTCTTAGTACTGTGTTTGTAGGTCACCGACAGCTGGGAAATACCAGGAAGCAGCTAAGCGCGGCGGTCCTCTTTGATGCTGGTGTCTCCCTGTAACTACCAATCGGAGGCAGCGCTACGGTTTGCATTTTATGCTTTATGAATTGTTTTATCTTGTACGTATAACCTGTAAGGGGGGTTTTTCTGGCTTCAATAAAGCAAATTAAACGGGATTACGATATGTGATTTCTTATCTTCTCAAATGATCCTGGTATATTGGAGCTGCCCACACCTAATAGGAATACTAGCAGTCAGTGGATACTCCCGAGAAGTGGCAACATAAAGATAGATTTGGATGCTTGATTTTACCAGATTTCTGGTGAGTTTAACCCCAAAGGGGCGAGTTTCTTCTCACGTGGTGACAAACCTTGGTGTTTGGTGCATGGATTTATGAACTTTTATGACCTATAAGAATATTTAGTCACCTGAAACCACTTCAAGGGACTCTTTCTTGTATGAGGAATTGTACATAAGCGTGACATAGGCGTATAGATTGACATGATCGCTACTATGGTGGTTTAAAGTTGCATGATATTGGACTACTTTTAAAGAGGAAGTAAACCCTGATGGGTTTACTTCCTCTTTGTTTCCCTGCAAAGGTAAAGCATAATGGACTACTATGCATCGCATAGTAGTCCATTATGTGTCACTTACCTGACACAGGAGCCAGCGAAGTCACCGCTGTCCCCTTGAGTACGGAGCCTCCATCTTCTTGGTGGGTCTCACGGCTCCAGCGCTGTCATTCGACGGAGCCACGATGACGTCACTCCCGCGCATGCGCACGGGAGCCGCCACTCGTGGCATATCGCCGTTGACAGCGGCGCGCTCAGGGCACCTGCGCGCCACTGTCTACAGCGCATGCGCTGTAGACATAGGTGCCTGTCTTTTGGCAAATATCTCCTAAACCGTGTAGGTTTAGGAGATATTTCTTGGACCTACAGGTAAGCCTTAATCTAGGCTTACCTGTAGGTCAAAGTGATTTGTAAGGGTTTACAACCACTTTAATTGCCATTTGCTTTATATTATATATATTACCTACACATCAAACAAATGTAAACAATTTGTTGGTTTTGGAGAATTTGTTTTGGTTGTATTCTACAGGATAAAAGTATAGAAGTCTCGACACTCAGATGTAGTTGCTACAGAAATGTGTGTGCACACATTTTCCTGCTAAAGGACCCGCTGTTTACAGAAGGCATTTAAAGAACATGGATACCATCTGCATTGAGTTTGCATGTTTCTCCCTGTGCTTGCGTAGATTTCCTCTGGTTACTTTAGTTCCTCCCACACTTCAGAGACATGCTAAAAGGCTAATGGTCTCCTGTCTAAAATGACCTTATTATACGTGTTGGTCTAAAAATACTGCAGACTCCTATGGTAGACCCTGGTAACACTCCAAGTTGCTAGCACAGCTCCGGTATACTGTACATTTTTAGGCATGGAGCCAGAGAAAGAGTAAGGTTCCAAGGATGGAGGTGCACCAAACATAGTAATGCCATCATAGTAGTAGGGATGGGGGGTGTTTAACTGTGGAGTAATATAATATATTACGTGTTGTCGTGTTTTGAGGGTGTGCCCCCTTTCTTCAGAGTGCAGCATGCTCATTTGCAGGATATATAGGATTAACACACACAGTTTAGATCAGCATTAATACTATAACATGTTTATTAGTGCTAAATACTACATTAATACTACAGCTCAATCATAACAAACAGTAGCTACAAACAGGAAATCGACACTTGGACTTATTTTCTTCCCATTACGGCCTCATATATCTTTCCAGTTGCACTGACTTGAATATCCCTGAAGCCAGAGTCTGTAAGGAGCTTTTTATACTCAGATGGCGTCCTCTCTTTGCCTTCTGTCAGCATTAACATGTTGAGTGAGAACAGCTGGGAAATCAATGGGCCACTTCTGTCTTCATTTAAGAGGAGTTCAATTAGCAGAACTGCACCTCCTTTATAGAAAAAATGGAACAATTTTTAATACTAACATGACATGTAAAATATTGAACATTTGATTTAAAAAAAATAAACAAAAAAAAACAACAACAACAGGGAAAGAAGTGTAAATGAAAAAATTGGAGTATTCCCGCGCTAATGTGAAGATAAAATGTGAAGATACATAGGGTGCAGCGAACACTGAGAGGGTCAAACAATACCCACAATAAAAATGTATTAAAAAAAAATAGGTGGTGGTGTCGCGCTCCAAAGGGTATACAAGTATAATGGTGTCACTTATAAAGTAATGTGCAAAAAAAGCAAGCTAATAAACTATAAATGATAATAATGTCACTTAAGATATACAGAGAATGGTGTGCAAGGAACACATAAATCCACTAATCCTCTAAATGTTGATGATAGATAAGTAAATAGATAGTGACGATGATACAAAAACTGCAATGATATGCAAAATAAAGTGACTGTTGTGCATCAACTGCTAAAACATCCAATATGAACAGTGGTATACAGATACAAAATTATAAAGTGACTGTTGTGCAATAAATGCTAAACGTCCAATATATGTGATACCGATGGGGGGGCGTGACCGAGCATGAGGTGTGGTGAGCGAGGAGTGTGAGAGTCTCTGTGTGTGCTTCTCCTCCCTCCGCCCGATCACTTAATATGCCCGAAAATTGTGTCTTAATGGAGCCCTAATCTGTGCCTTTCCGGACCCTGTCTATTGCCGTGGCCGTCCCTGACTGTCCCTGATTGATTCCCCTGATTGTCTCCCCGTGGTGGAGCACACTGCAGGCTGTGGGCAGGCTGTGGGGATCGCTGCGGGCTCAAGGGGCTGGCGCGAGCCGTCTATTGCTGTGGCGTATCCGTGCGATGTTGGCCGAACCCGAGTGGAGCCGAAGGTGACGTCACACGCCATCTCCTGCCCGCCGCTCGTACTGAGAGGAAGAGAGCGGCGGGAGATTCAACTGGATACACCGGCACTCTGAAGTGTATGGCCGGCTGATAAAGGGAAAAAGACATCAAAGGACGGCGGTTATCCTAAGGGACCCAAGGGACTTTCTAGCTGCCTGGCTACCCCTGTGGAAAAGGTGAGAAGACACCATACACCATACACCATACTGAGGGCTGAGCATTTGTACCTGTCAGATTCTCTGCTTAATATAACTGGAGGACTGCTTCCCTTTTTTTTTTTTTTTTTTTTTTTTTTTTCCCCTTGTCTGACGCTGTGCATATATACCTGGCCCCCTCTTAAACATAATCAGCGGACTATTGCAAAATATGGCATAAGCTGTCTGCTATACTAGGCATTAGTGCTGGTCCCCCCCCCTGGTTCCCCCCCCCTCCCCCTGATTGCAAGGCTTTCCAATTGATCTTGAACAGTAGCCCTAAAGTGTTTAACAAAGTGTTTAAACAGTGACACAAGAGCTACCCACAAGGGGGAGAGCCAAGTTTGATTGTGTTTTCTGGACTGGACTGGGGACATTCCTGTAGTTGTCTGACTACAGCATAAATAAGAGAGAGGTGCGGTGAGTGTCCTCTGTTTCCCTCCCCCCCACTTGCTTCATACATGCGGAGGAGCAGAGGTGACGGAAAGCCTAATTAAATCTGCCAATAGCCTAGCGGGCAATACTCTTACACTCTTGTAACTATTATATTACTTCTGCGGGAACCCCCTTATTTCTCCTTCTTTTTTTTTCATTTATTTTTTTTTGGTCCCTCTTTTTTGGGCCAACTGAGAAAATTAAATTATGCAGCACTTAAGATCATCTAAAGAGAAAAACTCCCAAGCCTCAGCAATTACAGCAGCGGCTAAATTGGAACAGTACGCACATAACCCGGTTCAGACACCACCAAAAAAAAATACGCAGACTAAAACACAACAAGGGGGCCCGACAGACAGAAAAAGCCAAGGCCAGGGCCATGCAAGCAGCACACCCTTACCAGCAGCAGCACTATTGGCTAAACCACCGGGCAATAAAGACAATGGAAATAACTTAACCGAGTTAGGAATAGCAGAGCCCCACCAACCTATAGAAACAGAACCTACACTGAAAGACATTCTTTTGGCTGTTAACACGTGTAACAATTCAGTCAAGGAGTTGAGCGACCAAATGAAGGGTGTGAAGGAGGACCTAGTACTGGTCAGGTTAGAGCTTGCAAAAACAGCCCAGAGGACAACTGCCCTGGAACAGCGAATAAGCCAGGTAGAGGACGAGATACCCCCTTTAACAAAGGAAATAAAAGGTATGAAAGAACAGTTAACCCGCCATGACGCAAAATTTGAGGACTTGGAAAACAGATTGCGTAGGGACAACGTAAGGGTGGTGGGACTACCAGAAAGGAGTGAAGGCCCAGATCCTATACAGTTTATGGAAAAATGGCTGGTTGACCTCTTTGGAAAGGAGTCCTTCTCGACAACGTTTTCGATTATAAGAGCACACAGAGTCCCCTTTAGAGCTCCTCCAGAGGGGGGCTACCCCAGGCCTTTATTGATGAAACTTTTAAATTACAAAGATAAGGTCTCTTTATTAAGAAAAACAAGGGAAGCAGGCACTATTCTCCTCAACGGGACTAAAATCTCATTTTATTCAGACTTTTCGCCTGAATTGCAGAGACAAAGGGCTGGATTTGTGCAGGTTAAACATATCCTACAAAGGCACAAGTTGACATACGCTTTACTCTACCCCGCAAGGCTGCGGGTGACAGCATGGGGGGGATCCCAGATCTTTTTCTCTCCAGAAGCAGTCGAGAAATGGATAGAAGAAAATAAGGACAAACTATGATAAATTGGGGTGTGTAGGGGGGAGGGGGAGGGTGAGGAGGAGGGGGAGGGGGGGAGGAGGGGGGAAGAAAGGGGGAAAATTATATATATTTATGAATGTGGGCTCGAAAAATGTATATGCACTATGTATTGACTTTGTAATACCGTGCACCACTATTAGTCTGTGCTATTGATGTGTTTTTTTTTTTTTTTTTCCTCTATTTCTTTCTTCCCCTTTTTTTTTTTTTTCCCCCTTTTTTCTTTTTTCTTTCTCTTTCCCCCTTTTTTTTTGTTTTTTTTTGTTTTACTTTTGTTGGAACGTATTTGACAATTTACTGGTGGGTGGGGAGGGAGATAAACGCACACAGATACCGTACTTGTAGAATGGGTGTGAATGAGGACAAGCAAGAATGGGAAATGGTCACTTGGAACCCCTTCGGGGAACACCTGGTAAGGTGGGGTGGGAGGGGGGTTGGGAGGGGGAGGGGGGTAGAGGAAGGGGTTGAGGGGAGCTGGGGAGGGCGGGTTAAAGGGGGTGATAAACACGCAACAGATCAATCAACACAAAGAGGGAAGAGGGATAATGTAGACATAACACAGAGAAGTATCACCAGAAATAATAAGGTAAATGTAAGCACGATGAGTGGACACATAGGCGTGAAGTTAGGGATTAAAATATGGGCCACAGAGGGAATATGGATTAAGCCCTGTTCACAATTGATCACAATGCTTGATGTGGAACAACGAGAACCTAAGGGGTACCACACCGAGATACGGGGTAAAAATAATAGGCCCTTGTCTCTGGGTTTTTCTCTTTTTCTTTTTTTTTGTATTATTCTTGCCCTCTTTTTTTCTTCCTTTTTTACTACTGTGGAAACCCTGAGTGTATTGACAGAGATCTATCCAGTTCGAAAGGGGCAGTTAATCTACCCCATGAAAAAAAAAAGAAAGTAAAGAGGATGGTTTTGAAAGTAGCCACATGGAATGTTAGAGGAATGGGGACGCCAGTTAAGAGAGCAGCAATTTTCTCGATATTGGAAAACTATGGGGTGGGACTGATCTGTCTGCAGGAGACCCACTTGACCAAACAAACTGCGCCCCTCCTGCAAAGCAGGAAATACCACTGCCAGTATCATTCAGTGTACTCTTCATACAGCAGAGGGGTAAGCATACTGGTGAGGGCGGGGTCGAACTTCACCTGCAGACAGACCAGCATAGACGAGCATGGGAGGTATATCTTCCTGTATTTTGTGATAGAGGGGGTTACCTGTGTACTGGCGAATGTTTACATTCCCCCACCATTTAAATTAGAAGTTATACTTAAACTGAATGATTTTCTCTTGGATAAAGGCGAGGTACCGGTCTTGGTAGTAGGAGATTTTAATGAAGCTCCGGATAGAGACCTAGATAGGTTCCCTGTACATAGAACTCCCGCCTCTACAAAAAAATGTAAGTTGACCCAATGTATAGAGGAAATGGGATTAATTGATATTTGGAGGACACGTAATCCCACAGCCCGGCAATATACATGTTACTCCGCCACCTACTCTACTCTCTCGAGGATAGATTTGGTCCTCGGGAACGAGAGAGCGTCACAAATTATAGAAAACATTGTATTCCGGCCTAGGGGAATATCTGATCACTCTCTAATAATAACGACAGTAAAAATAGGGGAAAAACAAAATCGGCGAGAGTGGAAAATAAACCCCAGCTGGTATGAACTAATTAAAGATGCAGATGGGGTGTTACCCAAATTAAGAGAATTTTTGGAATTTAATTCAGGTACGGCACGCCCAAGAATAATATGGGACACCCTAAAAGCATTTTTAAGAGGGACATTGATCCAACAAATAGCAAAATTTAATAAAGACGCTAGAGCAGAGGAGGAAAGAGTCCAACGGGAGACATTAAGTGCAGAACACCAATATATAATAGATGCAACGGACGTAAAAAAAAAAATGTGGCTGGATAAGCAACAGGAACATAAATTGGTAATTATGAGGAAGGTCGAAACAAATAGACTCCTTCAGCGGCAGGCGTCCTTCGCAGAGGGGGAGAGTGTGGGGAGGATGCTTGCGCGGTTAGTAAAGTCCAATGCACCACCATCAACCATTCAGGCTATAAGAGGAGAGGGTGGAGAAATTATCTCCAACACCGCAGGAATAGTCCAGCATTTTAGAGCCTTTTATAAAAACCTCTACACAGCCCAGAAGGCTGGAGCAGAGAGGTTGATGGACGATTTCCTGCGGGGATTGGAGATCCCATGTATTACACCAGAGGAGAGAGAAGAACTTGAGACTCCAATAAGCCTAGCGGAATTACAACAGGCAGTGGGAAATATGGCTAATCAGAAATCCCCCGGCCCGGACGGTCTCCCAATAGAGACATACAAGCAATATGGGGAAGTTTTGCTACCTGAACTATTAAATACACTGGAGGAGGCGTTCAGGGAGGGAGGTCTACCAGCATCAATGCTAGAGGCAACAATAATAGTCCTGTTAAAAGAGGGAAAAGATCCATTGGAAGCTGCGGCATATAGACCGATATCTCTCCTTTGCTCTGACGCAAAGATTCTGGCCAAGGTCCTGGCAACCAGGCTAAATAAAATCATGACAAGAATAATCCACACAGACCAGACAGGATTCATATCAGGCCGTTCGACAAGTATCAATATCAGAAGGGCTTTTCTGAACATACAAAACCCGGTGGTGAATGGGGGACCAAGGGCGATAATGACATTAGATGTGACCAAGGCCTTCGATAGTATAGAGTGGGCATATTTGTGGAGAGCATTGGAAGATTTCGGATTTGGTCCCTCATTCACCAGGTGGATAAAAATGCTGTATGAGAAACCCATAGCTAGGCTAAAAATTAACAACGAAACATCAGAGGCGTTTGAACTAGAGAGAGGGACAAGACAGGGGTGTCCTTTATCACCCCTGCTCTTCGCCCTGGCAATGGAACCGCTGGCCATTGCAATAAGAACAAACCCAGATATAAGCGGCTTCCGCAAAAAGGCAGGGAAAGAAGAAAAAATCGCACTTTACGCAGATGATGTTCTGCTGTTCTTGGGAGACACCGATAACTCACTGACAAACGCCCTTGGGGTAGTGGAGGAATTTGGCAGGTTCTCCGGCTTAGTTACAAACAGGGACAAATCGGAAATCCTGCCTATAGATGCTATCGGTAATCCAACAATATCAGGAGCACCACAGATAAAGGTTGTAGATACGATGAAATACTTAGGGATAACGTTAACAAAGGACCCCAATCAGTATCTATGTAAAAATCTTGTACCGCTACTGTCCAAGTTCAAGAGGAAAATCTCGATTTGGAGGCACTTTCCTTTGTCGGTAGCGGGGAGATGTGGGCTAATCAAAATGATATGGATGCCACAACTCCTGTACATACTCCACAACTCCCCGATATGGATAGACAGAAAGTGGTTCCAAAAAATTGAGACCCTATTTAGGGAATTAATCTGGAAGGGAGGCCAGGCTAGAATTCGACTTGGTACCCTTCAGCTACCGGTGGGGGCAGGGGGATTCGCCGTCCCACGCCCAGAATGCTATTTTTGGTCCTCCCAATTGCAGCAACTCAGGGGATGTGGGGACTTAGAGGGGGGGGGGACCCAAATGGGAAAATAATAGTGGCGGAGTCCAAACATAGCACCATTATAGAAGCATTAGAGGCGGACTCTTTCCGAGCTAGATACCCCACAATAGAAATGCTAGTAAAACTCTGGACAGTAATTAAAAAAAAAATGGGCTATAATGGGATGTCTGACCATACTCCCCTATGGGATAACAAAAACTTAAAAGAAGTCCTCCAGGTGGGGAAAAATAGAGTATGGGAACAACAGGGAATTAAAAGATTAAGACAACTATATAACGGCAATAGAATTAAAAAATTCAACGAGCTGGTAGATGAATTTAACATAACACAGGACACGTTTTTCTTCTATATGCAAATAAGACATGCTCTCGACGCTCAGTTCCTGGGCTCTCCTCCGATATGGAACGAGACTCACCTATGGCAATATATACTACACTTAGGCTCCACGAAGCGACTGATATCAGAGATATATGGGCAGATAACCCATAAAATGAACTCAGAGAGTGTACTTCATAATGTAAAACAGAAATGGGAGGAAGATATGGGGGCTATATCAAATGATCAGTGGAAAAGAATATTGGAAATGGCTCCTGCCATATCAGTTTCCCCCCCGCAAAGGATATCCCACTTGATGCTGGTTAATAGGGCCTACTACACGCCTAAACGGTTGTTTAAGTTTGGTAGGAGAGTAGATGACAAATGCCCAAGATGTCAGGGGGTTGGCGACCTACTGCACATGATGTGGAAGTGCCCAAAATTATTCCGATATTGGGAAGGGGTGACCAATACTCTAAGAGATGTATATGCAGTTAACCTAGAAAAGGAGGCCCTGGTGTGTGTTTTGGGATTTAGAAGAGAAAGGGGAGAGAGGAAGAGCACCACGGTTGCAATCCTAAGAAGCATGTTCCAGGCCAGGAAACTGATCGCAATGTACTGGCAATCCAAAGAGCCCCCCACAGTGAATAGCTGGATCAATACAATAAATGAGACCCTATGTCGGGAAAGAACAACATACCTAAAAAGAGGAAATCTTAAAGAATTTGGGAGGATGTGGAACCCATGGCTGACAAAAAAAGGATGTTCAGCGTAAATAGGGCAATTAATGAGAAAAAGAAATGACAACACCTCGCCAAGACAGTAGTAGGCACATTATTGTAGTGCTTGTGGACTCTGCTCCACTTCTGCAGCAAAAAGGTGATAGAGAATACTTAAATACACGGCATTAATACACTAGGGGGGGGAGGAGGGGAGGGGATGAGGGAGTGGAGCGGGAGGTGGCGTGGGAGGGAGGGGGGAAGGGAAGGAAGAAAAAACCACGATGCATAAGGTATACAAGTCAGCCGTAGCAATAGACCGGGCCCAACGGCTCTTAAGAGAATGCTTTAATGTATGCTCCTGCAACAAAATGTGTTATAATTGTAAAGTGCAAAAAGTTGAATAAAGATTTAAATTATAAAAAAAAAATATATGTGATACCAGGGTGGTGATCTGCAGTGTTGGTCATCTTACTTTAAAAAAGTAATTAGTTACATTACAAATTAATTCTCCCAAAAAAGTAATTGAGTTAGTAACTCAGTTACTACATTGGAAAAGTAATTAGTTACTCAGAAAAGTAACTGATTTTTTTTTTTTTTTATATTCTTAGGGGTGGGTCTAGTATTCCTGTAAGCAAGGGGTGCGTTCCCCCCTGCACGTCTATTTCCCCTCTGCACCCCCCTGCACGTCTGTTCCCCCCAACACATATATCTGTTTACCCTCTGTACCCTACTACACATCTGTCCCCCCCACACACGTATATCTGTTCCCCCTCTGTACCCCACTACACGTCTGTCCCCCCCCACACACATATATCTGTTCCCCCTCTGTACATCTGTCCCCCCCAAACTCACGGATCGGATCGTTGCTTGGATCAGAGTCACGGATCGGATCATTTTTCGGATCAGCAAATAATAATTGAATTTGCAAAAACCTGTAAAAATTCCACCACCCTAAAGCCCCCACTGTAATATCCATAATCTCACCCACTGTAATATCCACGTCATCTCCTCAACTGTAATATTGGCTGAGTATGGCTGGGTACGGCTGAGTATGGCTGGGTATTACCGTGTATTGCAGAGTATGGCTGGGTATTACCGAGTATTGCAGAGTATGGCTGGGTATGGCAGAGTATTGGCAGGGTGTTGCAGAGTATTGGCTGGGTATCGCAGAGTATTGGCTGGGTATCGCAGGGTATTGGCTGGGTATCGCAGGGTATTGGCTGGGTATCGCAGGGTATTGGCTGGGTATCGCAGAGTATTGGCTGGGTATCGCAGGGTATTGGCTGGGTATCGCAGGGTATTGGCTGGGTATCGCAGGGTATTGGCTGGGTATCGCAGGGTATTGGCTGGGTATCGCAGGGTATTGCAGAGTATTACCGAGTATTGCAGAGTATGGCTGGGTATTACCGAGTATGGCTGGGTATTACCGAGTATTGCAGAGTATGGCTGGGTATTACCGAGTATTGCAGAGTATGGCTGGGTATTACAGAGTATTGCAGAGTATGGCTGGGTATTACGGGGTATTGCAGAGTATGGCTGGGTATGGCAGAGTATAGCTAGGTATTACGGGGTATTGCAGAGTATGGCTGGGTATGGCAGAGTATGGATGGGTATTACAGGGTATTGCAGAGTATGGCAGGGTATGGCTGGGTATGGCAGGGTGTTGCATAGTATTGGCAGGGTGTTGCAGAGTATTGGCAGAGTATTACCTGGGTATTGCAGGGTGTTGTCAGGGTATTGGCTGGTATTGCAGCGTATTGGCAGGGTATGTGCTGGCATCCGATCTCTCCCCTCCACTGTACAGATCTGTACACATCTGTAGAGGGGAGAGAGGAAGTGATCGCTCCGTCATTTGACGGAGCAATCACATTGTAAACGGCCGACGGGTGCACCAAGATGGCCGCCGCTCCGGAGCTAGGCCGAAGCCTTTCCTAAGGCCGCGGACGGCTCCGCGGATCGCGGCGAGTAATTGCGGTAACGCCGCCCCAGTAATGGGAACGGCGTTACCGCGAGGGGAAGAGTAATCAGTTAGATTACTCGTTACCCTTTAAAGTAACGGCGTTACGTAACGCCGTTTACTTTAATCGCGTTACTTACAACACTGGTGATCTGAAGTAACAGACAAAATAAATTGACGATTAAATAAATAAATAATAAATATCAATAGTTCATATGCACATGTGCAAAGTGGTGCAAGATGGTGCAGCTAGGTTTCTGGTCTGGGAATTTCCAGCAGTGTAAAAGTGCAGAGTGCAGATCTGAAGGTGCTGGTTATCCTGAACAAGGTGGCACTGTGGGTCTTCGGTGCTAATGACACCCGTAGGTGTGCTAACTTCTTACCTTACTGCTGTAACGTAAGCAGCATTTGTAGAAATCAGGGAGGTAGGTGGTCGCTCCAGGGGAAGAATTGAGTCTCCTATCCACTCTTCCTCAGACTTTCCATATGTGTATAGAGCCTATGGGGCATTGTTCACCCTCTTTTCCACTTACAGTAGCTGCGCATTTCTCACCCTAGGCTTATACTCGAGTCAATACGTTTTCCCAGTATTTTTTGTTAAAATTAGGTGCCCCCGGCTTATATTCGGGTCGGCTTATACTTGAGAGTATATATATATATATATAACATATACACACACACAGTACTCACATTTGTTGCCAGCGGTTTAGACATTAATGGCTGTGTGTTGAGTTATTTGGAGGGGACAGCAAATTTACACTGTTATACAAGCCGTACACTCACTACTTTACATTGTAGCAAAGTGTCATTTCTTCAGTGTTGTCACATGAAAACATAGAATAAAATATTTACAAAAATGTGAGGGGTGTACTCACTTTTGTGAGATACAGTGTACTATATATATATATATATATATATATATATATATATATATATATATATATATATATATATATATAATTTCTACAGCTTTAGTTACATTACTTACCTGTAATGAAGTATATCCCATGTTGTGGAGGCTGCTGGATTCTTTAGAAATCTTTACTGCAGGACTACCCTGTCTCTTTCCTGCTGATGAACTCCCAGCACTGCGTGAGATAATAGTTGTGGGTGTCTGGGCTCAGCTGCACTACATATGGTCTGATGGGGACACGCCCCCTTCTGCCCTCTCATCCATTGAGAAATGTAACATGATCCATGATTGGGGGAGAGTCTGACCAGTCACAGGATTGCCTCCCCGTTCACAGATCATGTTACAGGCATTATACTCAATGGAAAGAACATTTCTCAGTGGAGGAGAGGGCAGAAGGGAGCTTGTCCGCATGACCGCATGAGACCATCTGTAGTGCAGCTGAGCCCGGAGACCTGAAGCTGTTAACCCCTACAGTGCCGGAAGGTCAGCAGCAGGAAGAGGACAGGGCAGCCCTTTGGTGAAAATGTTTACAGAATCCAACAGCTTGCACATCATGGGTTATACTTCATTACAGTAAGTAATGTAAATAAAGCTGTAGAGAAAAAAAATGTTTTTAGCTAAACTTCAGTTTCAACATTATAGTCAAAATTGCAACTTGCTATATTTATTTCTAGATATAGGGTTCCTTAACATTTCCTGAAGGATGCACGATTATATAAAGAAATGTAACTTAAAGGGGTGTTACAGCTTAAAAAAAAAAAATGTAAAAGTCAGCAGCTAAAAAAAAAGTCGCTGCTGACTTTTAATAAGCACACTTACCCTCCCAGGGCGCCCGCGCTGCCGTTCGTGGAGGCCGAGATGTCCCTCGGCGTCCCGGATCCAGCGCCGCCATCCTCAGTAAGGGCAGCGGCTTCGCGCGGCCTACTGCGCATGCGCGAGTCGGCGCGCGGCCTACTGCGCATGCGCGAGTCTTATTTGTGAATGGGGAACGCGGTGTGTTGTGGGACACAGTTCCCACAACACACCGCGCCCCATTCACCAGAAGACGGAAGAAGAGAAGATCACCGCGGCGTTGGAGGAGGCAGATTAGGACGATCTGCCTAGCAACAGCCATTTCTGGTAAGTAAAAAAAAAAAAAAATGTTTTTTTTTTTATTTTAAATTGTTACTAACATTTTTTGTAGTTTTCATTTTTAGGGTGTCCCACCACTTTAATAGCTGGGGTTGTATTTTTAAAAAAAATCCTAAACCACTGAGGACAGCAGAAGTAAAAAAGATGTAGCTGGATAGCCGCACTCCAAATTATTCAACTTTATTTCAAAAATATAATTAAAATCATAGCATCTAGGCTTGTATACAGACTAACTGCACAGCCGCTGACATGTTTCACACCGAACACGGTGCTTAGTCATAGCTGAGGACTGCAGAGAAGGAGCAAGAGGGCTGCAGATGACCCATAAAGCACCAATGTGACAGGCCGGATCTACCTAAAATAGATAAATCAGTTATAGCTACAGTCTGGTAGACAAAGTCACCTGCCAACTTCCTATATTTCTGGAGGACCCAATGATTATTCCTTCCTGATATAGTTCTTGGCTCTGTTCCTGCCCAACTTGGAGTGGAAACTGGGAGGTCAGAGTGGTTTGTAAATTAAGTAATCTTCTAAGCTAAACAGAACAATTGATTCTATGTGCCAAACCTACATTTAAGTGATTGGGAATCGGTGAAAGGCATTCTGTGGTTGTACCTTCTCCTGTCACTGACAGCTATAGCACACTGAGAAAAATGTATGGCTGCTATTTTTTTTAATATTTTTTTAATTCTGTACAGCTGTTAAAATCATTGAGACACCATAAATAGTATTTATTTTATTTTTTTACAGAAAGGGCTATTGCTTTTACTGAAATAGCTTTGATATGCAATATGACATGTAATCAGTTTAGATATCAGCAGCTTTGGCAGGAAACTTAATACAAAAAGGTAAAACCATATTTACTTTAGTTTTGCAATGACAGCGCATTTTATTCTACCAATTGTGGTTCGTAAAACAGTTACAAAACACTTTATGAATTGCCATCCTCCTACAAACTATGAGCCCACCTGGTCTGCAGGACTGGTAAACCTTTTTCAACAGCTGCAGGCATTTCTCTTCTGTCCAGTCATGGATAATCTTGGCCAAAATATATAGGTCTGCCTCAGGAATGGCATCTTTAAAGAAATCTCCTTTAGTTAAAAAAAAAAAAAAAAAAAATTACATTGACAAATAATATCAAAGCAGAAACTATATATATATATATATATATATATATATATATATATATATATATATATATATATATATATATATTTTTTTTTTTTTTTTTTTTTTTGATACAAACTTTTATTAAATGCATCCAGAAAAATACATATCAAAATGTTAAAGCAGACATCCTTTGCATACAAAGGCAGTATAAAAAAAATGCAAAAACATCAGTATACAGTATATCTGCCATTTTTCAAAGAAAAAAATATATAAAAATTCACAGTGCAAACATATAAAAAGTTAGAAACGACACCATCATAGTCATCCATTAAAACCAATAAAGACAAAAATAAAAGAGTTTTCCAATTGGCAGAAGGTGTTATGCAGTAAACAAGGTGACTAAAATTCATCATCAAGTTAGTTCAGTAGAAGGCAAAGTGTATAAAAACCATGGGTCCCATTTGGCATCTAATCGGTTTTTAGAATCTTGTATAGAGTAAAATATTTTCTTCATCAACATAATTGCATCCATTGTAGCAATGACCTGAGAACATTAGATATCTGAGTGGTAGGCAATTACCCAATGCATTGCAACACAGAGCGTGTAAGTCAATTGTTCCATTGGTTTTGAAAGGTCAGGAATGTGAGAGAACAACAAGCAGTCAGCTTTAGTCAAGATTTTCTGTTTACCTGTCAACTGAGAGGACAAGTGGAAAAGCTCTTTCCACACTCCCAAAATATGTGCACATAGGAGCCCGGTTGGGGGCAGCCACGGAAACAGTGAGGTGAAGTCTGAGGATAGGTAGCATGGATTTTTAAGTGAGTATAATATCATCTGGTAAATGGTTAAAGGACTGTGTCCCTAATCGCAAGGGATTTAGTGCATTTCCTAAGGTTCTGCCACCTGACATCCCATTCTCTTTCCATGGATAAGAGAGCTTAGTATATTCTGTCGTGCTGGAAAGGCAGGTATAAAGGAATGAAATTAGCCCCTTTTTCTGGGGGTGGTTATGACAGATTTTTTTTATAAAATGTATAGGAACCTGATGGGGAGAGGGCATAGTGCTTGTGGGTGTGGAAAGGCACATTAGATGCCTTCAGCTGTCATTGTGCTATTGCTGGCCATCCCTGTGCCTTTAAGAAGGAATGGGCTCCCTCCAGGCAAGTCTGACACTATATGCTTCAACTTGCAGACTCTTAAGCCCCATACACACGCTCGGACAATCCGCGGACCAGGTCGGTCGGATTTTGTCCGACGTACTTTGTCCGATGTTGGTGTTGCGTACACACGGTCGGACTACGTTGTCGGAATATCCGGTCCGGAAGAACGTCGTGACGTAAGTCGTCGTCCACGAGATTACAAAAGGGAAGTTCAGCACCACGTCAGGCACCCGTTGGGCTCCTTCTGCTGATCCCGTGTTTATCGAGAGTTAGTGGAAGTTTGGTGACTTAAGATTCGCGCTTCTCAGTTTTCTGACTCGTTACTGCTCTTCAGTTTGTGCTTGTCGTGCGTATCTGTTTATTAGTGCGTGTAGTCAGTTCGCATTTGTTGGTCATTGCGGCCTATATCTTGATATAGGACGCTTTGATTTTCACTGCTTATTGTCTGCTCGTTGCTGGTATTCAGTTCGTTCTTTCAGGCCTTGCTGTTTATCGGTGCTTTCTGTTTGTCCGTTCTGACCAGCCGACCTTTTGTGACCTTGTGAGCGATGTTTCCCGTGCGTACTCGTCGCCGAGTTCGTGCTGTACGCGGAATTGGTGTCGGGCTTTTAGCTTTGACCCAAGACCCGTCCATGAACAGAGTGACGAGGAGTATGTGGACCAAGAATTGGTTGCTTCAGCGTGACCAGTTCTCGCACATGCCTTTGCTTCGTGAGATCCGGGAGAATAATCCTGATGATTTCAGGAACTTTCTCAGGATGACGGACCCCGATTTTCACCGTCTTTTGGCTTTGCTGACCCCCTTTATCAGCCGGCAGGATACCTGCATGAGACAAGCCATTACTCCGGAGCAGAGGCTTGTTGCCACGTTGAGGTACTTGGCGACAGGGAGAAGTCTTCAGGATTTGAAGTTCTCTTCAGGTATCTCTCCCCAGGCCCTGGGAATCATTATTCCAGAGACCTGTTCTGCCATCATTCAGGTCCTGCAGGAGGACTATATTAAGGTAACATTTCTCCTTTACTATTCCCTTCTATGTATGCTCTGTTTGCTAATGTCTTCTATTTTTGACCTCCTTCCCTAATTACCATGATTGCAATATGCTCTAATATGCTGTGCCCCTTTTCTCCTTCATGCATTTTTCCCTTCACTTACCTCCCCAGCATGCTCTTCTGCCCCAATAGACACCTATGGCCTAGTCACTTAGGCAATGTATTTTGTCTGCTGCATAGTATTGTTTGCCCCCAAACACCCCCTAAAATATGCACAAATGTTTGCTGTGTGGTTTACTTCATGTAGAGCCCCTTTTTTATTTGTTTTTGGTGGGGGGGGGGCAAACTCATTATGAACCCCCTCCCCCAACTGCTCTGTCAGATGGTACCAATCCTCTATCTGCTGCCTTTCCCAAGGTCAATACACACTATATACCTACCTCTTTATAGTGGGCATCTTTACGGATGAATTCTGCAAAGCATGTAGTGCAAGGGGCTGCCTCCATACTTTCCATTTCCTCTTTTTTTGTCTTCTTTCCCTCCTATTAGCTTGCTTGGTAATTTCATAATGTCACAATGTGCTTGCCTTTTTTTGTGGGTGGGGGGGGGGGTTAATGTTATTTTATCTTTCCTGGGGGCTGCCAATAGTGTTAAGTGAGGGTCTGGCCAAACTAGCACACATTATTGAGCCATTTGCCAATCAATGAAGTGCAGAGGGTTACCTGTAACCCCCCCCCCCCCCCCCCCAAAACCCGAGTTATTGCCAATGGCCCATCAGAAGTGGGGGGATTGATGGGGGGTGAGTCATCTGTGAAGGGGAGCCTCTACTTTTCTGTGCAAATACTTTCCAGCCTCCAATTTTATACAATGCTCTTGTTCCAAGATGTTGATTGTCTAATCTGCTTGCAATGTTTAAGTGCAAAGTGACTAATTTTTTTTTCTTGTTTCACTCCACAGTTCCCTTCCACGCCACAGGAATGGCAGACTGTGGCCTCCCACTTTGCCAGCCGTTGGGACTTTCCTAACTGCGGAGGGGCAATTGATGGGAAACACGTCCGCATCGTCCCACCGCCCAACTCGGGGTCCTACTATTATAATTATAAAGGGTTTAATAGTGTAGTGATGTTGGCGGTGGTGTCGGCAACATACGAGTTTATGTATGTGGACGTGGGGATGAACGGCCGGATATCGGATGGTGGGGCCATTACGCACACGGAGTTCTACTGGCGTCTCCAAAGTGGCAGTCTGTGCTTGCCACCTCCAGAGGAGAATGCCGAAGGACTCCCCTTCGTCTTTGTCGCAGATGAAGCGTTTGCGTTGACTCCCCATGTGATGAGGCCGTTCCCGATGAGGACCCTCACCCCGGACCAGAGGGTCTTCAACTACAGGCTGTCCAGAGCCAGAAGAGTGGTGGAGAACACTTTTGGCATCCTGGCCAGCCGCTTCCGCCTGTTCCTGACGGCATTTAACTTGGCGGAATACAAACTGAACCACATAGTTCTTGCCTGTTGCATATTGCACAACTTCCTCAAAAGACATAACAGGAACTATGTGGTGCCCGTTGGCCCAGATGTGGAGGGCCCTCCAAATGCAGACCTCACAGCCCTTCAAGTGGCACGTCCAGGCTTGCCCCCTCTAAATGCCCGCGTGGTCCGCGAGCAATATATGGAGTACTTTGTGGGTAGGGGGGCCATTGCTCTGCCTGACGATGTGTGAGAGGCATTTTTTAATAAATCTGATATTTTAACCAACCTCTGATTTCTTGTCATTTCAGTCTTCTTTTTAGCTTATTTTACTTTGACATTTTTTCCCTTTGCCTTCGACAGTGGGAATGCACTTTCTGGGCAAAAGGAGGTAACAGTCTCTTCTTCCCAAAAAGATTATTCTCATGTTGTGTGTTTGCTACCTAATCTTTGGTCTAGAGAAGGTTTGTCCTGCATAACTGACAGCCAAAATACTCCTTTTCATCACCAGGTCTGACGTGTGTATTCAGAAAAATGCTGTGCTCCGTGTTTTCGTACAAAGCACTGTGGGTGTCATTTACATAAGTCAAATCCGCTATGCTCTACAAGTGCATTGAAAAAGTTCCCTGGGAAAGGAATTTGCAGTGCCAAGTGGATTTGCCTTTAGTAAATAACACCCATTGCCCCCCATATCCTTTACATTTTACATACATAATGCATTGTGTTTTTTAAATAAGGAAGCCACACATTTAGAAAAATAAAAAAGTTTACTTGGAAAACATTCACAAGTGCGTTTACAATCTTCACGCCAAAACTGACAACATCTTGGTTATTTACAACATTGTTTACAAAGATTACGCAATTGGTAAAACCAGGCATGGAGCTAACCAGAACCTATGAACTAGGAAAGTTCAACTTTGTAAAGTGAAGACAAGATCAGACATGACTATATGTTCAAAGTGTGTTTGATCTTGCCTTCATCACATGGGGGGGTCACCCCCGAAAAGTGGAAATTTGGAACATGCACACAATTTGGGTCTGAAAATGGTCATTAGATGGTAAAACACATGCCTAGAAGCTTCAAAAGTGCCATTTTCCATCATGGGGATGAATGGACGTTTTTTGGGGGTGCAACCCCTTCACCACAACCACTTTCGTAGTTCGTAAAGTGTTTGCACCCCCAAAAAAACGTTGGCATTCATCCACCATGATGGGAGCTAGCACATGTGGACACAATGTGTGCATGTTCCAAATTTCACACAGTTTTTAAGTTGCAAATGTGTTCAGAAGCTGGCACAAATGTGTGTTAATTACTTGGTGCGTTTTCATATTTTTCCTAAAACATCAATGATGTTCTTCAATTTTTGTTGAACATCATTGATGTTTTGCTTTATGTAATCTAGATCTCTATTGCAGACCATTATCTCTCCGATGAGTACGTGGGCACTCTCTGTGGTAAAGTGCGATTTTTCTTCCACAACATCCACGTCACCTAAAAACCACAAACAAACAAAAATGGGGTGTTGGAAATGAGGCAGCCATACATGGATTAGCTTACCAGTAGCTGTGTTCTCCCACACTCACCTGTTGTGGTGACAATTTCTCCAAGTTCGATGATCTCTCCTTCCTCCTCCTCCTCCTCTGCTTCTGCTCTTTCCCCTTTTTTGGGAGGTGTTGGTTTGGGGGTTTCCTCAGACGGCCCAAGTTTTCGCTCCCCTATGAGAATGTACAAAAGGAAGATTTAGCAACACAATCTATTGAGGGCAGAAATAGGAAATGACAAACATTGCTTGAAAGTGACGGACACTATTTTAGTTTGGCCAGTTACAAATGTCAACTACATGAATGTAGTCACTTTGTAAAGGTGCTAAACTGACTAGCTTTTTGGTAGAAGTTTGTGTGATGGAGACCCCCCTCTAGTATCCACTGGAGCACATGTGTGGAAAAGCCTAATAAAAAGGGGGTTTGGGTGTCCCAGCACTAGTGCTCTCGAGTCCAGATGGGTAAACAGCTACTGGGTGACCTCTCCTTTACATTGAATAAATTGGCTTTACATTCTGGATGACATTTCTAGGGAGAACAAACTTCCTTTCCCCCCAAAAAAACACCAAACATCGTATTATAAGTGGCCGAACGTTCGAGGTTGCGTACGATTGAATGGACACACACACGACCATGACAGTGGCAGAAAGATCGAGGCTGAGTACGATCGAAAGCACAGACGAACATGAAAGTGGCCATTTTGGAATGTCCAACTTTGTAAAAATCAAACCACATGGAGCAGTATGCAAGCAAGAAATCAAACACAAAACACAACTACTTACTTTTTTGAAGAATTCGCTTGATCTTTCTGTACTGATCGGCCTCCCTCAGTTTCAGGTCTGACCAGCGTTTCCTCAGTTGCTCCTTGGATCGTTGTACCCCAAAATGATTGTACAGCCTTCTCACAACTTTAGACATGATCTTGGCCTTGCGGACATTGGGGTTGAGGTAAGGCCCATACTTCCCATCATAGTCGCTCCTCTTTAATATGTCCCCAATCTCCAACATTTCTCCAAATGACATATTGGAGGCCTTGAATTTCAGGCTCCGGGATCGGGACGTTTGTGCCTCCGGACTTTCCTCGTCCACCTCCTCGTTGGGGGGATATTTGGGGCGCACCTGCTGTGTCCCCGCCATGTGCTCTCCCCACTGCGCCGTAAAGAGAAGGGGTGGGGAATAGACGAGAAAGATCGTCAGGGGCGGGCGGAGTTTGACGCATGCGCACTGTATATAAAACGTCACACGCCTGTGTCGTAGCCACGATCTGGGAGACGAGGGGAGAGAAAGCTCACGCACGAGACGATCGCTACAAACGAAGGTACAATTTGACGTTGGTACATAACTAGCCTAGACTGATTAGAACTTGAGGCTTCTTTATGGAGAAGATTAGGAGAGTTTAGGCTGACATTATTTATATTGTTTTGTGTGGCGTTGTGTCTTGCAGAGGTGATGGAGGCCTTCTACGACGTGAGCTTTCTACCCCACTTCATTGATAAATACCGGCAATTCCCCCTCTTATGGCAGGCGAAACACAGGAATTATAGCAACAGACCAAAGAGGTACGCAGCCCTGCTGAAACTTGTGGCATTTGTAAAGCCTACCCTGCCCATGGCAACCGTGGCAAACTTAAAAGTGAAGATCACCAACATGAAGAGTACCTATTTCCGGGAGCGCAATAAGGTCCTGAAGTCCCAAGCATCTGGAGCTGCAGCAGCTGATGTCCATGTCCCCACGCTCTGGTACTATGAGAGGCTCCACTTTCTCAAAGACCAGGCTACTGTCAGGAAGTCACTCTCGACTCTTCCTTGCACGCGTCCTTCCACGCACGCCACCCCTGATGAGGCTTCCGAGGACCAACCTGGGCCTTCCAGTATGGAAGATGTGCAGGTGCCCAGCTTGTTCCAGGTATAGTAGTTTTGTAACCAGTTTGGGGAATAATGAATGATGTTCAGTTAATTCAGGATCCCCAATTGCTTATTTCCTAACGTGATTGACATATCAACAGACAGTGGTGTGGGAGACATTTTTGGGAAGATTCTAAACTGCAGGGCTGAGAATTGTATGGTTTTGTATTTGAAAACATTTTGCAACAGTCACTAGATGAGAATTGTGTGTGTTTGATGAACAAATAACTGAAACTATGTCCCTTTTTCATACACAGGAAGACCTCAGCCAGGAGGTGGCTGTGGAAGGTGGCAGTCAGGAGGAGGCAGGGGGTAGTGGCAGCCAAGAGGGGGGTAGGCGTAGGAGCCTGACTGTCTCCCAAGTCCCTCCCCTCCGCCTTCCCTACAGAAGGGCGAAAAACATGGGGGAGGTGGGAGAGTCAGCGCTCCAGCTGATCAGAGATGCCTCAGCCTCCCTCTATGCCACACCCACCTACGAGGAGGCCTTTGCCTCCTTGGTTACCAGTAAATTTACGGGTATGGAGGCGGGGCAACGCAGCATGTGTGAGGAGGTCATCCTCAAAATACTAAATGAGGGGATGGCTGGGGAGATGACTCCCCTCACACATGTTTGCGAGAGTGACCTTGCTCCGCCTCCTCCTCCTCCTTCTGCCACCCCACCAGCACCAGCACCATGGCGTGGAAGGAAGCGTACAAGGAAGACAAGAGAGTGATGACCTTGATTCAGTCTGGTCTGAGAGAAGATGGAGCCTCTCGTAGGACCAGAGCCTGGGGACCTAGATGGCATCTGCTGCAGTTCCGGATGTTTTGGACTTCAGGACCAGATTGCGCTCCCTTATTATTTAGATAGGTACTCTTCATGCCCCCAATTGTTTAAGTCTGTAAAATGATGGTTGCCATGGGTGTCCAAGGCTTTGCAAATTCCCCAAGTTTCACCATGGCTGCGTTCCTCTTTGGTTTGTTGCTGAGACCTAAATAAATGTTTTTTTGATTTGAAATAATCATTGCCTATTGTGTTTTACTTTTCTACAATGACAGTTTTTCTTTGAGTAGGCAGGTACATTTCACTAATCCTAAAGTAGAATTAACAAGGGGCACCAACAACCAACAAACTCCTAGTAAATTTAAGCAAGAAATACAAATGTTAATAATGTGGTTTTGCTAAGTTGAGACATACAAACCCCCTCCAAAAAACAAAAAAATTCTCCTTCAAATATGTATTCCCCAAAAAAAAAAAAAAAAAAAAAAATCATGGTAAAAAAATAACAAAGATTGTATTACGATCTGAGTAAAAATAAACACGTAGTGTATAAATGCTGCAAAGTAATAAAGAAGTAAGTTTGTGAGAAGTGCGGGTGAATAGGAGCAGCTAAAACATGTCATTCTTGTTGCATTGTAAAGAAAAAGAGAATGCGCTGCATTAAAGACATTTTAACATTGCAGCGTGACGAATGTGCTGTGTCGATTAGGAAAGGTAGTTTTACCTGACCGAGCGCTTCCGTCACAGAATTTCTTCTGAGCATGCGTAGCACTTTGTCCGTCGGACAAGCGTACACACGCTCGGATTTGGTGTGATCGGACCGTGTTGACGGCAAATCTTTCCAGCAGGAGATAAGACTTTGTCCGTCGGACAAACCGACGAACACTGTCCGATGGTGCATACACACGGTCTGATTTTTCAACAACCTTGTCCGATCGGACAAAATCCATGAAAAAGTCCGACCGTGTGTATGGGGCTTTAGAGACTATAGAGTTAGGACCATAGTATAGAGGAGCCTTGAAGTGGGCACTGCGGCTTCCACATATATTTTGAAATGTGTGCAACGGAACCCCCAAAAGTGAATAGTTAGACAGGTTTAATCTGGTTTGTTTGCAGGCTAATGCCTCCTCTCCGCTTTGACATTTCTGATATACAGTAGGTAAGGGGCGGGGCAACCTAGCTATGCCACCCAGTGGAACTGCCCCCTTCAGACATCACAGACTGGTGCATGCTGGGTGCTGATGCTGATGTTCAGGCTAAACCATTTACCCATCCCTAATAATGAACTCTTAGAAATCTATGAGTTTACCATCTAATTGAAAACAATACAATCCCTATGTGGGCAATAATTTGTCTCAACAGTTTCTAAGCAGGGAGACAAATGAGGCAGAAACATATCTTGCTCTAGCTGGGTATCTACAAATCTCAGGGTGGTGAGAAGACTTCTCGGGGACCAGCGAGAGAAACAGCTTCAAGGGACTGATCGTTGCAACTGAAACAAGCTGGAAACAAAACCATGAGACTGTGGATTAGGGTAAATATTACCCTGTATTAGATCACTCCCTAGCAAAATGAACAATATATTCTTCATTAGCTAAGGCAGGGGTGGGATGTTAATTATTTAATGTATGCCTGGAGTTAAGCTTTAAAGTATAACTAAAGGCATTTTTTTTTTCAGTTTTGCATTTGAGTTGGAAGAGATTCATGTTCCTGTCAGGTTTTTATTTCTGCCTTTGTCCTTGTTAGGGAGATTCACCCTTTCTGTTTATCCTGATGATCGTTATCACTTATGCCCCATACACACGGTCGGACTTTCCGATGACCAGTTCCGTCGGATCATTTCCGTCGGACTTTGTCCAATGTTGGTGTTGCGTACACACGGTCGGACAACGTTGTCGGAATTTCCGGTCTTCAAGAACGTCGTGACGTAAGTTGACTTCCACGAGACTAGAAAAGGGAAGTTCAGCACCACGTCCTGCACCCGTTGGGCTCCTTCTGCTGATCCCGTGTTTATCGCGAGTTAGTTGAAGTTTGGGGACTTACGATTCGCGCTTCTCAGTTTTGTGACACAGATCGTTACTGCTCTTCAGTTTGTGCTTGTCGTGCGTATCTGTTTATTAGTGCGTGTAGTCAGTTCGCATTTGTTGGTCATTGCGGCCTATATCTTGATATAGGACGCTTTGATTTTCACTGCTTATTGTCTCCTCATTTCTGGTATTAATTTTGTTCTTTCAGGCCTTGCTGTTTATCGGTGCTTTCTGTTTGTCCGTTCTGACCAGCCGACCGTTTGTGAGCGATGTTTCCCGTACGTACTCGTCGCCGAGTTCGTGCTGTATGCGGAATTGGTGTCGGGCTTTTAGCTTTGAGCCAAGACCCGTCCATGAACAGAGTGACGAGGAGTATGTGGACCAAGAATTGGTTGCTTCAGCGTGATCAGTTCTCGCACATGCCTTTGCTTCGTGAGATCCGGGAGAATAATCCTGATGATTTCAGGAACTTTCTCCGGATGACGGACCCCGTTTTTCACCGTCTTTTGGCTTTGCTGACCCCTTTTATCAGCCGGCAGGATACCTGCATGAGACAAGCCATCACTCCGGAGCAGAGGCTTGTTGCTACGTTGAGGTACTTGGCGACAGGGAGAAGCCTTCAGGATTTGAAGTTCTCCTCAGGTATCTCTCCCCAGGCCCTGAGAATCATTATTCCAGAGACCTGTTCTGCCATCATCCAGGTCCTGCAGGAGGACTATATTAAGGTAACATTTCTACTTTACTATTCCCTTCTATGTATGCTCTGTTTGCTAATGTCTTGTATTTTTGACCTCCTTCCCTAATTACCATGATTGCAATATGCTCTAATATGCTGTGCCCCTTTTCTCCTTCCTGCATTTTTCCCTTCACTTACCTCCCCAGCATGCTCTTCTGGCCCAATAGACACCTATGGCCTAGTCACTTAAGCAATGTATTTTGTCTGCTGCATAGTATTGTTTTCCCCCAAACACCCCCTAAAATATGTTTGCTGTGTGTTTTACTTCATGCAGAGCCCCTTTTTTTTCCCATTTTTTTTTTTGGGGGGGGGGGGGTGCCAAACTCATTAGGAACCCCCTCCCCCGGGACATTGACTTCACGGTGGAGGAGAGAATGACGGACCCCGAGGGGAGGTACCTGTTTCTTAGGGGCTCCCTCCTAGGGGTAGAATTTACACTGGCCAATGTTTATGCCCCCAACACCAGACCCACCCTATTTCTCGAAGCAATTCTGCGTAAGCTAAGGGCCTTCAGGAAAGGATATTTGATCCTGATGGGGGACCTCAATTTTGTGATGGACCCCGCGAAGGATAGTACGTCTGGTGGCACGGGGAGGGGCAACATACAACTGAAGCGAATCAAAAAAAAACTAGCGGAGGACCAACTGGTGGATGTGTGGAGGACCCAGCACCCGCAGTTGAGGGATTACTCGTTCTTCTCCCCTGTCCACCAGATGTACTCTCGCCTGGACCACATCTTAATAGACCATGGCATACTGGAAAGGGTCAAGGAAACCGAAATTGGAATAGCTTCCCTCTCGGACCACGCGCCGGTATCCATGAGGCTAAGGTTCCCCGAATACAAACAACCCTCTAGCGGATGGAAACTCAACCCTGAATTGTTATACGACAAAGAAATTAGGGATTATATTAAAAAGGAGCTAGAATGGTTCTTTCAAATCAACGACAACGGAGAGGTCTCAGAGGCACAACTATGGGACGCTCATAAAGCGTTCATTAGGGGGCTTCTGATAGCTAAAGCCTCATGGAAAAAAAAGGAGAGGGTGAGAAAAACGCAGGCTCTAATAGCAGAGATTAAAACCTTAGAGCAAAAGCACAAATCTGGGGGGGCACTCAGCCAGGGCACATATATAGAGCTTACAGATAAGAGAGAGGAATTAAAAGATCTAGCTGAACAGGAAGTCAGACAGAAGTTCAATAAATTGGCCAGGGAACAATATATCTGGGGCAACAAGCCAGGGAAATATTTAGCAAGGAAACTACAAAAAAAGAAAACCAGAAATTTTATTGAAAAAATCCAAACAAAAAACGGGGAGATGAAGTATACCCCTAGTGAAATAGCCTCGACATTTAGAGACTATTACAAAGAACTTTATGAGGTGAAAACCAAGGGAAACAACGACAGCATTGGAATTAGCCAGAAAACCTCAGAGTTTCTAGAGAGGGCAGGGCTGACAGTCCTAGGGGGAGAGGAGAGAGATGAGCTTGAGAGGCCAATAACCGAGGAGGAGATTTTAGCAGCCATTAAGAACTCGCCAACAGGGAAGAGCCCGGGCCCGGATGGCTTTACGGCCTCATATTATAAAACGTACAAAGAGATTCTTGTACCGAGACTGCTGCGATATATGAATGGATTAGGGATAGACTATAACATGAGCGAAGAGGCCCTAAAAGCGACGATCACTCTTTTGAGGAAGGATGGGAAGGATGGATCGGTGTGCTCGAACTACAGACCCATCTCCTTATTAAATTTCGACACAAAATTATACGCAAAGATACTGGCGGATCGAATAAAGGGGCATTTGGGCACACTGATCCATCCGGACCAGGTTGGGTTTGTCCCGGGCAGAGAGGGGAGGGACAATGGGATTCGGACATTGCTAGCCATACAGAGGATGGGAGATTCAAGAACCCCCAGTCTACTCCTCTCGATAGACGCTGAAAAAGCGTTCGACAGAGTAGACTGGGGGTTCATGTTCAACACTCTACAGAGGATGGGTTTCGGACCCAGATTTATTCAAAAAATCAAAACCCTATATAATCATCCGAAAACCAACATCAAGGTCAATGGAACGACCTCCGCGGAGTTCGAACTGTTCAATGGTACCAGGCAGGGCTGTCCACTCTCCCCTCTCCTTTTTATTCTATCCCTGGAACCGCTGCTAGCCACAATCCGCAGAAACCCAGAGGTGGAAGGCTGTAAAGTCGGCAGTGAAGAGCACAAACTTGCGGCCTTCGCCGACGACGTCCTCTTTTACATAAGCTCACCCCAGAAATCAGTCCCCATATTGCTTAAAATTTTAATGGAATATGGGGAACTAACAAATTTTAGAATCAATGCCTCAAAAACATTTATCCTTAATATTAACCTCAATAAAATAGAGAAACAGACCCTACAGAAAACAGTTAGTTTCGTCTGGAAAAAAAGCATAAAATACTTAGGAATAGAACTGGCCAATAACCCGAGGAAATTATACAAAATAAACTATATCCCACTCCTAGAAGATATTAAAAAAAAATGTCAAGAGCTGAAGGGAAAAATTCTATCCTGGATAGGCAGGATTAATTCGGTAAAAATGATGATCCTTCCAGTCATCACATATAAATTTCAGATGCTCCCCCTCCCTCTCCCAAAACAGTACCTAGGTAAACTAAGATCTATTATAATGAATTTCATATGGAATTACAAAAAACATAGAATCTCCCTCCAAATTCTAAAACAAGATAAAAGCCAGGGCGGTCTGGCGGTCCCAGACATAGAAAGTTACTACCATGCTATAGCACTATTAAGAATTGCAGAATGGGGTAAAATAGGTAACACTAAAAGATGGGTTAGTCTGGAGGAAGCACTGAGCGAAGCTAGGCTGGGGAAGATTGTGTGGAATCCTCCGAAAAGCCGGACACTGGGAGAAAAAACACATTTAATCACAATCACGACTTTGAAAATTTGGGATAAAATATATAAAATATTCAACAAAAATTATAATTCGCCACTTATAGCACTTAAAGAAAATCCTTTTTTCCCGCCAGGGTTAAAGGAAATAGGAGGTGATTGGATCAGAATGGACTGCACGAGATTAGGGGAAGTTATTAGTAAGGGGAAGGTTATGACATTGCACGAGTTACAGAATAATGAGGCTTTCTCCATTGATGGATGGCGGCATCGCCAGCTGACCCATTTCGTGGGCTCTCTTCCCAGCCCATTAAGGGAGGCTAAGGATTTAACAAAATTAGAGAAAATCTTTATGGCAGAATGTTCAAAAAAAAGAATATCCAGAATATATAAACTGTTACTAGAAAGAGATAGACCGGAGATGCCGTCATACCTTACCAAATGGGAAAGCGAATTAGGAACACAATTAGAAATAAGCACAAGTAAGAAAATTTTAAAATTAGCACATGGGTCAGCGGTAGATGTGAGAACTGCAGAAACAAACTTTAAGTGCATGGCTAGGTGGTATAGAACCCCAGACAGGGTCAGCAATTTCCAGGCGGATACATCGGCGAATTGTTGGAGGGGGTGTGATCAAAGGGGCACAATGGGTCATTTATGGTGGGGGTGTCCTAAAATCAAAAAATTCTGGGAGACTATCCTAAAATACATAAAAGAAATAACAACAATTGAGGTAAAAAATGACCCTTGGGTGGTACTTATGCACGCCACACCCAAAGAAATTAAACAATATAAAGGCTCATTGATACCCCATCTGCTTAATGCGGCCAAAAAGGTAATTCCAAGGAGGTGGAAAGACAAGGAAAGCCCACCCTTATGGGAATGGGTTGACGCAGTGGAGTCCACATACATGATGGAATCTGTGTTGTACACGGGGGAGGAGGACAGAGAGGCCACGAGGGCCAGATGGGAGAGCTGGAGAAAATTCAAGAGATCTTGGAGCTACAGGGAGGCTTTGCGAGTGCAGCCATGACAACTGAGGATCCCTGGGGGGTGAAGCCGAAAAGAGATCTAGCCATGGAAAGGCTGACCCCAAGGGCAGAGAAGATACTGGGGTGAAAGGACCACCTTTTAATAACAAAACAGCGGACGGGGAGGGGGAGGGTGGGGGCATGGGAGGGATAGGGGGGAGGGGGGGGGAGGAAATAAAAATAAAAACCCCCAGGGGGCTAACTGGAAGAGTGATGGAACAGGATTTAGGATAAAGGAAGCAGAGGGGGAGTAGAGGATGGGTGGGATCATGGATGTATACATGTATTTTTGGGCTTTGTAAATTTTTTTTTGGATGCCCGACTCAGGACCTCGATTCCCCCAACTCCAGGGGGAAAAAAAGAAAAAAAAAAAAAAAAAAGGCGAGAAATGAAATAATCCACTAATGATGCTAAGACAAATTGAAGGGATGGAGATGCGGGCATAGCTGACACTCACCTACAAATATTCTTTCTGAAGTGGAGAAAAAAAAGAAAAAAAAAAAAAAAAAAAAAAGGAACCCCCTCCCCCAACTGCTCTGTCAGATGCTACCAATCCTCTATCTGCTGGCTTTCCCAAGGTCAATACACACTATATACCTACCTCTTTATAGTGGGCATCTTTAGGGATGAATTCAGCAAAGCATGTAGTGCAAGGGGCTGGCTCCATACTTTCCATTTGCTCTTTTTTGGGGGTTTTTCCCTCCTATTAGCTTGCTAGGTAATTGCAGAATGTCAAAATGTGCTTCCCTTTTTTTGGGGGGGGGGGGATTTGGAATGTTCTGTTATCTTTCCTGTGGGCTGCCAATAGTGTTAAGTAAGGAGGGTCTGGCCAAACTAGCACACATTATTGAGCCATTTGGCAATCAATGAAGTGCAGAGGGTTACCTGTCCAAACCCCCCCCCAAACCCCTAGTTATTGTCAATGGCCCATCAGAAGTGGGGGGATTGATGGGGGTGAGTAATCTGCTAGGGGGACCCTCTATTTTTGGGTGCAAATACTTTCAAGCTTAAAATTTAAAAGTCTGATCTTGTTCCAAGATGTTTAGTGTCTAATCTGCTTGCAATGTTTATGTGCAAAGTGACAATTTTTTTTTCTTGTTTCACTCCACAGTTCCCTTCCACGCCACAGGAATGGCAGACTGTGGCCTCCCACTTTGCCAGCCGTTGAGACTTTCCTAACTGCGGAGGTGCAATTGATGGGAAACACGTCCGCATCGTCCCACCCCCCAACTCAGGGTCCTACTATTATAATTATAAGGGGTTTAATAGTGTAGTGATGTTGGCGGTGGTGTCGGCGACATACGATTTTTTGTATGTGGACCTGGGGATGAACGGCCGGATCTCGGATGGTGGTGCCATTGCGCACACGGAGTTCTACTGGCGTCTCCAAAGTGGCAGTCTGTGCTTGCCACCTCCAGAGGAGAATGCTGAAGGACTCCCCTTCGTCTTTGTCGCAGATGAAGCGTTTGCGCTGACTCCCCATCTGATGAGGCCCATCCCGATGAGGACCCTCACCCCAGACCAGAGGGTCTTCAATTACAGGCTGTCGAGAGCCAGCAGAGTGGTGGAGAACACCTTTGGGATCCTGGCCAGCCGCTTCCACCTGTTTTTGACGGCTATTAACTTGGCGGAATACAAACTCAACCACATAGTTCTTGCCTGCTGCATATTGCACAACTTTTTGAAAAGACACAACAGCAACTATGTGGTGGCCGTTGGCCCAGATGTGGACGGGCCTTCCAATGCCGACCTCACAGCCCTTCAAGCGGCACGTCCAGGCTTGCCCCCTCTAAAGGCCCGCGAGGTCCTCGAGCAATATATGGAGTACTTTGTGGGTAGGGGGCCATTGCTCTGCCTGACGATGTGTGAGAGGCATTTTTTTAATAAATATATTTTTTAAACAAACCTATGATTTTCTGTCATTTCCGTATTATAGCTTATTTGAGATATAAATTTTTGCCCTTTAGCTTCAACAGTGGGAATGCACTTTCTGGGCAAAAGGAGGTAACAGTCTCTTCTTCCCAAAAAGAATCTTCTCATCTTGTGTGTGTGATACCTAATCTTTTGTCTAGAGAAGGTTTGTAGTGCATAACTGACACCCAAAATACTCCTTTTCATCACCATGCCAGAAATGTGTGTATTCCCAAAAATGGTGTGCTACGTGTTTTCGTACAAAGCACTGTGGGTGTCATTTACATAAGCCAAATCCACTATGCTCTACAAGTGCACTGCAAAAGTGCCCTGGAAAATACACTTGCAGTGCAAACTGGAATTGCCTTTAGTAAATAACACCCATTGCCCCCCAAATCCTTTACTTTTGACATACATAATGCTTTTGTGTTTTTAAATAAGGAAGCCACACATTTTGAAAATTACAAAAGTTTACTTACAACACATTCACAAGTGCGTTTCCAAACTTCTTGGCAAAACTGACAAGATCTTGGTTCTTTCGAACATTGTTTACTAACATTCCGCATTTGTAAAAACCAGGCATGGAGCAAAACAGAACAGACTGAACATAGGAACTTGCAAAGTTCAACTTTCTAAAGTGAAGACAAGATCAGACATGACTATATGTTCAAAGTGTGTTTGATCTTGCCTTCATCACATGGTGGGGTCACCCCTGGAAAATGGTAATTTAGAACATGCACACAATTTGGGTCTCAAAATGGACATTAGATGGTAAAACACATGCCTAGAATGTTCAAAAGTGCAATTTCCCATCATGGGGATCAATGGACGTGTTTTGGGGGTGCAACCCCTTCACCACACCCACTTTAGTAGTTAGTAAAGTGGTTGCACCCCCAACAAAACGTTGTCATTCATCCACCATGATGGGAGCTAGCACATGTGGACACAATGTGTGCATGTTCCAAATTTGCCACAGTTCTTAAGTTGCAAAAGTTGTCACAAACAGCCACAAATGTGTGTTAATTACTTGGTGCGTTTTCAGATTTTCCCTAAAACATCAATGATGTTCTTCAATTTTTGTTGAACATCATTGATGTTTTGCTTTATCTCATCTAGATCTCGATTGCAGACCATTATCTCCCGATGAGTATGTGTGCACTTTCAATGGTAAAGTGCGATTCTTCTTCCACAACATCCACGTCACCTAAAAACACCAAAAAAAAAATGTCTCTTGGAAATGAGGCAGGCATACATTGATTAGCTTACCAGTAGCTGTGTTCTCCCACACTCACCTGTTGTGGTGACAAGTTCTCCAAGTTCTATTATCTCTCCTTCCTCCTCCTCCTCCTCTGCTTCTGGTCTTTCCCCTTCTTTGGGAGGTGTGGGTTTTCTGGTTTCCTCAGACGTCCCGAGTTTTCGCTCCCCTATGAGAATGTACAAAAGGAAGATTTAGTACCACAATCTATTGAGGGCAGAAATAGGAAATGTCAAACATTGCTTGAAAGTGAGGGACAATATTTTTGGTTGGCCAGTTACAAATGACAACAACATGAATGTAGTCACTTTGTAAAGGTGCTAAACTTACTAGCTTTTTGGTAGAAGTTTGTCTGATGGAGACACCCCTCTAGTATCCACTGGAGCACATGTGTGGAAAAGCATAATAAAAATGGGGTTTGGGTGTCCTAGCACTAGTGCTCTAGAGTTCAGATGGGTAAACAGCTACTGAGTGACCTCTCCTTTACATTGAATAAATTTGCTTTACATTCTTGATGACATCTCTATTGAGAACAAACTTCCTTTCACTAAAAACTTCACCAAACCTCTTATTATAAGTGGCCGAACGATCGAGGTTGAGTACGATCGAATGGACACACACGAACATGACAGTGGCAGAAAGATCGAGGTTGAGTACGATCGAATGCACAGACGAACATGAAAGTGGCCATTTTCTAATGTACAACATTGAAAAAATCCAAACACATGGAGCAGTATGCAAGCAAGAAATCAAACACAAAGCACAACTACTTACTTTTTTGAAGAACTCGCTTGATCTTTCTGTACTGATCGGGCTCCCTCAGTTTCAGGTCTGACCAGCGTTTCCTCAGTTGCTCCTTGGATCGTTGTACCCCAAAATGATTGTACAGCCTCCTCACAACTTTAGACATGATCTTGGCCTTTCTGACATTTGGGTTGAGGTAAGGCCCATACTTCCCATCATAGTCGCTCCTCTTCAATATGTCCACCATCTCCAACATTTCTCCAAAAGACATATTGGAGGCCTTAAATTTCAGCCGCCGGGATCGGGACGTTTCTGCCTCCGGCCTTTCCTCGTCCTCCTCCTCGTTGGTGTAATATTTGGGGCGCACCTGCTGTGTCCCCGCCATGTGCTCTCCTCACTGCGCCGTAAAGAGAAGGGGTGGGGAATAGATGAGAAAGATCGTCAGGGGCGGGCGGAGTTTGACGCATGCGCACTGTATATAAAACGTCACACGCCTGTGTCGTAGCCACGATCTGTGAGACGAGGGGAGAGAAAGCTCACGCACGAGACGATCGCTAGAACGAAGGTTCAATTTGAACTTGGTACATAACTAGCCTAGACTGATTAGGCCTTGAGGCTTATTTATGGAGAAGATTAGGAGAGTTTAGCCTGACATTATTTATAGTGTTTTGTGTGGTGTTGTGTCTTGCAGAGAATATGGAGGGGTTCAACGATGTGAGTTTTCTCCCCCCTCTTCATTGATAAGTTCAGGGAGATGCCCCTTTTATGGCAGGCTAAACACCCCGAGTACAGCAACAAACCAAAGAGGTACGCAGCCATGAAGTAACTTGTGGAATTTGTAAAGCCAACAATCCCCACGCAACCGTGAAGAAGTTAAGAGTTAAAATTGGCAGCCTGAGGAGTACCTATTTCAGGGAGCGCAATAAGGTCCTGAAGTCCCAAGCATCTGGAGCTGCAGCAGAACAGGTCTATGTCCCCAAGCTCTGGTACTATGAGAGGCTCCATTTTCTCAAAGACCAGGCTAATGTCAGGGAGTCACTCTCGACTCTTCCTTGCACGCGTCCTTCCATGCACGCCACCCCTGATGAGGCTTCCGAGGAGCAACCTGTGCCTTCCAGTCAGGAAGAGGTGGAGGAGCCCAGCTTGAGCCAGGTATAGTAGTTTTGTACACATTTTTGTGAAAAAGGAATGATGTTCACTTAATTCAGGATCCCCAATTGCTTAGTTCCTAACGTGTTTGACATATCAACTGACAGTAGTGTTGGAGACATTTGGGGCAAGAATATAAACTGCAGGGCTGAGAATTGTATGGTTTTCTATTTGTAAACATTTTGCAACAGTCACTAGATGAAAATTGTGTGTGTTTGATGAACAAATAACTCAAACTATGTCCCTTTTTCATACACAGGAAGACCTCAGCCAGGAGGTTGCTGTGGAATGTGGCAGTCAGGAGGAGGACGGGGTTAGTGGCAGCCAAGAGGTGGGTAGTGGCAGCCAAGAGGGGGGTAGGCCTAGGAGCCTGACTGTCTCCCAAGTCCCTCCCCTCCGCCTTCCCTACAAAAGGGCGAGAAGGGTGGGGGAGGTGGGAGAGTCAGCGCTCCGGCTGATCAGAGAGGCTTCAGCCTCCCTACATGCCACACCCACCTACGAGGAGGCCTTTGGCTCCGTGGTTGCCACAAAAATGATGGCTATGGAGGTGGGGCAACGCAACATGTGTGAGGAGGTCATCCTCAAGGTCCTAAATAAGGGGATGGCTGGGGGGATGACCACACTTACACATGTTTGTGATAGTGACCATGCTCCGCCTCCTCCTCCTCCTTCTGCCACCCCACCAGCGCCACAGCGTGGAAGGAAGCGTACAAGGAAGACAAGAGAGTGACGACCTGGATTCAGTCTGGTCTGAGAGAAGATGGAGCCTCTCGTAGTACCAGAGCCTGGGGACCTAGATGGCATCTGCTGCAGTTCCGGATGTTTTGGACTTCAGGACCAGATAGCACTCCCTTATTATTTAGATAGGCACTCCTCAGGCCACCAATTTTAGAAGCTTCAAAAATGATGTTTGCCGTGGGTGTCCAAGGCTTTGCTAATTCCCCAAGTTTCTCCATCGCTGCGTTCCTCTTTGGTTTGTTGCTGAGACCTAAATAAAGGTATTTTTGAGTTAAAAAAAAATCATTGCCTATGTGTTTTACTTTTCTAAAATGACAGTTTATTTGTGAGTAGGCTGGTACATTTCACAAATAATAAAGTCCAATTAACAAGGGGCACCAACAACAAACAAACTCCTACTAAATTTAAGCAACAAATACAAATGTTAATAATGTTGTTTTGCTAAGTTGAGACACACAACCCCCCCCCCTCAAAAATCAAAATAAATTATCCTGAAAATATGTATTCCAAACAAAAACAAAAAATGACAAATCATCCAAAAATATAACAAACATTCTTTTACGATCTGAGGAAAAATAAACATCTAGTCAAGAAATCCTGAAAAAGAATAAATAAATACGTTTGTGAGAAGTGAGGGTGAATAGGAGCAGCTAAAACACGTCATTCTTCTTGCATTGTAAAGAAAAAGAGAATGCGCTGCATTAAAGACATTTTAACATTGCCGCGTGACGAATGTGCTGTGTCGATTAGGAACGGTAGTTTTACCTGACCGAACACTTCCGTCACAGAATTTCTTCTGAGCATGCGTAGCATTTTGTCCGTCGGACTACGCTACACACGATCGGAATTAAGCCCCATACACACGGTCGGATTTTCGCATGGATTCTGTCCGATCGGACAATGTTGTTGAAAAATCAGACCGTGTGTATGCACCATCGGACAGTGTACGTCGTATTGTCCGACGGACAAAGTCCTATCTCCTGCTGGATAGATTTTCCGACAACACGGTCCGATCACACCAAATCCGATCGTGTGTATGGTAGTCCGACCGGACAAAGTGCTACGCATGCTCAGATCACATTACAAGACCAAAGCTATTGGCTACTAGCCTCTACGTAGTCCCGTCGTAGGCAACAAACGTCACCACGTTCAGAATGATCAGATTTTCCGACAACTTTGTCCGACCGTGTGTACGCAAAACCAACATCAGACAAAGTATGACGGACATGGTCTGACGGACCTGGTCCTCGGATAATCCGCGCGTGTGTATGGGGCTTTAGTGTGATCGGACTTTGTTGTCGGAAAATGTATCCAGCAGGAGATAGAACTTTGTCCGTCGGACAATCCGATGTAAACTGTCCGATGGTGCCTACACACGGTCGGAATTTCCGACAACATTGTCCGATAGGACAGAATCCATCGGAAAATCCGACCGTGTGTATGGGGCTTAAGAGTGAAAGTGAATCAAAATCTTCTAATGGGAACAGTAGTTCTGGTGACTCTGCTGACAAGCAGGGATTGCCTCAGTTTAGAGGGATTTCCTCTCATTTCTGTTTTGGCAATGGGGCAGGAAGTAAAAGGATATCTCCCCAATACAACACAGAAAAAAACTGGAGTTACAACTCTCTCTAATGCCCCGTACACACGAGTGGAAATTCTGCCAGTAAAAGTCTGATGAGAGCTTTTGGTCCGAAAATGCGACCATGTGTATGCTCCATCGGACTTTGCTGGCGGAATTCCAGCCAGCAAAAGATTGAGAGCATTTTCTCAATTTTTCGGTCGGAAAAAGTGCAGATCGGAAATTTTGATCGTTTGTACCAATTCCGACACGCAAAATT
>CM053027.1:148219384-148295884 GCA_028564925.1 Lithobates sylvaticus
GATGGAAACAGTCCGATGGGAGCTTTTCATCCGATTTTCCGACCGTGTGTATGGTCAACGGTCTTTTTCTGTCGGAATTTCAGACGGACTTTGAATTGAGAACCTGTTCTCAATTTTTCCGACGGAAAACCTTTGTATCGGATTTTCCAATCGTGTGTATGCAATTCCGACACGCAAAATTCCGACGCATGCTCGGAAACAATTCGACGCATGCTCGGAAGCATTAAACTTCCCTTTTACTAGTGCTGTCGAACGTGTTTTATGCCGCTGTGTTATTGACCGTCGGAATTTGGTGTGACCGTGTGTAGGCAACACAGCTTGAGCGGAATTCCGTCTGAAAAACCGTCAGTTTTTTCAGACGAGAATTCAGATCGTGTGTACGCGGCATTAGAATTGATAGCAATGTGATAATATGGTAAATCAATGACCATTAACGTGCTGAAATAAAATCCCAAAAAGGGCAAAGTAAAGGTAGAAAAACTGGGACTTTTTCATTTTGAGACATAAGGCTGAACTTAGCTCACATTAATGATTGCAGGGGAAAATGAGAGCCCATAGGAATATATAGGAGGACACACCAGGATATTTACCAGGACCACTACCCAAAGTTACCTGCTTTACTAGGCCTGTAGAGGCCACTATTAGAGGTGAGAGGCTGGGGGAAACAGTGGGGTGCACCCCTGAAAACACTTCTGCACGTAATATCACTGAACTTTTATCTATATATTTTATTGGAACTTTCTATTTTTTGTTTTACACTCATCAAGAATTTCCATTCTCAAAACGGACTGTGCTGGCATTTTTGCCCTGTTGTCGTTCCTGTGCAATTTCTTACTACAAGCTTGGATTTGTAGTGCACCACTGAGCTTATCCTCTCATTTGGATTCCTCTTATTTACTGAATTACCCCCACAGTGATTTATTCTGAATCACTTATTGCAGTCACTTTGCTGCTTATTGCAGTTGTTTATGCACGTTTATTTATTTCTTTTTGCACTTTATAGACCAGCATTTTGGTCTTTCTCACTATTTTTGCACTGTGCACTTTAGATTCATACGTTTTATATTCACAGAAGGCATTTCCTTCCTATTGATTTTAGTTCATTTATCACATTGTCTGTCTGGGATTTTTTATCACAATGTTTTATCGTCATCATTATTGAAGATTTTATTTCAGCACGTTCTTAATGGTCATTGATTTACCATATTATCACATTGTTCTACGATTTTTATCCCAGCACACTTTTATTGGACATACTTATTGATCACACTAATGCACATATTCCTTTATTCACATTTTATGTACTATTTCATCCCCACAGCATGATGCTGCCACCACCATGTTTCACTGTGGGGATGGTGTTCTTTGCGTGATGTAATGTGTTGGGTTTGCACCAGACATAGCGTTTTCTTTGATGGCCAAACAGTTTAATTTTAGTCTCATCAGACCAGAGCACCTTCCTCTATATACATTTTGGGAGTCTCCCACATGCCTTTTTGCAAACTCAAAACGTGCCATTTTGTTTTTTGCTGTAAGTAATGGCACTCTGCCATAAAGCCCAACTCTATGGAGCGTACAGCTTATTGTTGTCCTATGTACAGATACTCCAGTCTCTGCTGTGGAACTCTGCAGTTCCTCCAGGGTTACCTTAGGTTTCTGTGCTGCTTCTCTGATTTAATGCCCTTCTTGTCCGTGAGTTTTGCTGTGCGGCCATCTCTTGGCAGGTTTGCTGTTGTGCCATGTTCTTTTCCATTTGGTTATGAGATTTGATGGTGCTCCTAGGGATCATCAAAGATTTTGATGATTTTTTTTAATTTTTCATAACCTAACCCTGACTTGTACTTCTCAACAACATTGTCCCATACTTGTTTGGAAAGTTCCTTGGTCTTCATGGCAGTGTTTGGTTAGTGGTGCCTCTTGCTTAGGTGTTGCAGCCTCTTTCAAAAAGGGGTGTGTGTAATGACTGATCATGTGACACTTAAATTGCACACAGGTGGACATCATTTCACTAATTATGTGACTTTGGAAGATAATTGGTTGCGCCAGAGCTTTTTTTTATTTCTGAAAAATAGTTTTATGTATATATTTTTTTTTTCGAATTTTACTTCTCCAACTTAGACTATTGTGTTCTGATCCATCACATATAATTCAGATTAAAAAAACATTGAACGAAAGGTTATGATGTAACAAAATAGGTAAAAAGCCAAGGGGGTTGAATACTTTTGCAAGGCACTGTAGCAGTGGATAAATTAAGGGCAAGCTTGCCTGGAAGGAGCCCACTCCTCTTTATCGGCACAGACACATTAGTTGCCCAGCAATAGCCCAATGGCAGTTGAAGGCATCCGATGTGCCCCCACACCAAATCCGCAACCAAGCTATACAAAAAGATGGCAACCACCCCATTTTATAACAAACAGTCTTCGTAGTAAGGTGCACATGGAAGGGCAACGCACATCATAAACAGAAAAACAAAAAATTCCCAGCACACTTATTAGCCTGCAAACAAACCAGATTAAACCTGTCTAACTATTCACTTTTGGGGGTTCCATTGCACACATTTCAAAATATGTGGAAGCCGCAGTGCCCACTTCAAGGCTCCTCTATACTATGGTCCTAACTCTATAGTCTCTAAGAGTCTGCAAGTTGGAGCATATACTGTCAGACTTGCCTGGAGGGAGCCCATTCCTTCTTAAAGGCACAGGGATGCCCAGCAATAGCACAATGACAGCTGAAGGCATCTAATGTGCCTTTCCACACCCACAAGCACTATGCCCTCTCCCCATCAGGTTTCTATACATTTTATAAAAAAATCTGTCATAACCACCCCCAGGAAAAGGGGCTAATTTCATTCCTTTATACCTGCCTTTCCAGCACGACAGAAGATGCTAAGCTCTCTTATCCACGGAAAGCGAATGGAATGTCAGGTGGCAGAACCTTAGGAAATGCTCTAAATCCCTTGCGATTAGGGACACAGTCCTTTAACCATTTACACACGGTCGGACTTTTTCATCAATTTGGTCCGATCGGACAAGGTTGTTGAAAAATCAGACCGTGTGTATGCACCATCGGACAGTGTTCGTCGGTTTGTCCGTCGGACAAAGTCTTATCTCCTGCTGGAAAGATTTCCCGTCAACCCGGTCCGATCACACCAAATCCGAGCGTGTGTACGCTTGTCCGACGGACAAAGTGCTACGCATGCTCAGAAGAAATTCTGTGACGGAAGCGCTCGGTCAGGTAAAACTACCTTTCCTAATCGACACAGCACATTCGTCACGCTGCAATGTTAAAATGTCTTTAATGCAGCGCATTCTCTTTTTCTTTAAAATGCAACAAGAATGACATCTTTTAGCTGCTCCTATTCACCCGCACTTCTCACAAACTTACTTCTTTATTACTTTGCAGCATTTATACACTACATGTTTATTTTTACTCAGATCGTAATACAATCTTTCTTATTTTTTTACCCAGATTTTTTTTTTTTTGGGGGAATACATATTTGAAGGAGGTTTTTTTTTTTTTTGGAGGGGGTTTGTATGTCTCAACTTAGCAAAACCACATTATTAACATTTGTATTTCTTGCTTACATTTACTAGGAGTTTGTTGGTTGTTGGTGCCCCTTGTTAATTCTAGGATTAGTGAAATGTACCTGCCTACTCAAAGAAAAACTGTCATTGTAGAAAAGTAAAACACAATAGTCAATGATTATTTCAAAGCAAAAAAACCTTTATTTAGGTCTCAGCAACAGACCAAAGAGGAACGCAGCCATGGTGAAACTTGGGGAATTTGCAAAGCCTTGGACACCCATGGCAACCATCATTTTACAGACTTAAACAATTGGGGGCATGAAGACTACCTATCTAAATAATAAGGGAGCGCAATCTGGTCCTGAAGTCCAAAACATCCGGAACTGCAGCAGATGCCATCTAGGTCCCCAGGCTCTGGTACTACGAGAGGCTCCATCTTCTCTCAGACCAGACTGAGTCCAGGTTGTCACTCTCTTGTCTTCCTTGTACGCTTCCTTCCACGCCGTGGTGCTGGTGCTGGTGGGGTGGCAGAAGGAGGAGGAGGAGGCGGAGCAAGGTCACTCTCGCAAACATGTGTGAGGGGAGTCATCTCCCCAGCCATCCCCTCATTTAGGATTTTGAGGATGACCTCCTCACACATGCTGCGTTGCCCCGCCTCCATACCCGTAAATTTACTTGTAACCAAGGAGGCAAAGGCCTCCTCGTAGGTGGGTGTGGCATAGAGGGAGGCTGAGGCATCTTTTATCAGCTGGAGCGCTGACTCTCCCACCTCCCCCATGTTTTTCGCCCTTCTGTAGGGAAGGCGGAGGGGAGAGACTTGGGAGACAGTCAGGCTCCTACGCCTACCCCCCTCTTGGCTGCCACTACCCCCTGCCTCCTCCTGACTGCCACCTTCCACAGCCACCTCCTGGCTGAGGTCTTCCTGTGTCTGAAAAAGGGACATAGTTTCAGTTATTTGTTCATCAAACACACACAATTCTCATCTAGTGACTGTTGCAAAATGTTTTCAAATACAAAACCATACAATTCTCAGCCCTGCAGTTTAGATTCTTCCCAAAAATGTCTCCCACACCACTGTCTGTTGATATGTCAATCACGTTAGGAAATAAGCAATTGGGGATCCTGAATTAACTGAACATCATTCATTATTCAACAAACTGGTTCCAAAACTACTATACCTGGAACAAGCTGGGCACCTGCACATATTCCTGACTGGAAGGCCCAGGTTGGTCCTCGGAAGCCTCATCAGGGGTGGCGTGCGTGGAAGGACGCGTGCAAGGAAGAGTCGAGAGTGACTTCCTGACAGTAGCCTGGTCTTTGAGAAAGTGGAGCCTGTCATAGTACCAGAGCGTGGGGACATGGACATCAGCTGCTGCAGCTCCAGATGCTTGTGACTTCAGGACCTTATTGCGCTCCCGGAAATAGGTAGTCTTCATGTTGTTTATCTTCACTTTTAAGTTTGCGACGGTTGCCATGGGCAGGGTAGGCTTTACAAATGCCACCAGTTTCAGCAGGGCTGCGTACCTCTTTGGTCTGTTGCTATAATCCCTGTGTTTTGCCTGCCATAAGAGGGGGAATTGCCGGTATTTATCAATGAAGTGTGGGAGAAAGCTCACGTTGTAGAACGCCTCCATCACCTCTGCAAGACACAACGCCACACAAAACAATATAAATAATGTCAGCCTAAACACTCCTAATCTTCTCCATAAAGAAGCCTCAAGTTCTAATCAGTCTAGGCTAGTTATGTACCAACGTCAAATTGTACCTTCGTTTGTAGCGATCGTCTCGTGCGTGAGCTTTCTCTCCCCTCGTCTCCCAGATCGTGGCTACGACACAGGCGTGTGACGTTTTATATACAGTGCGCATGCGTCAAACTCCGCCCGCCCCTGACGATCTTTCTCGTCTATTCCCCACCCCTTCTCTTTACGGCGCAGTGGGGAGAGCACATGGCGGGGACACAGCAGGTGCGCCCCAAATATCCCCCCAACGAGGAGGAGGACGAGGAAAGGCCGGAGGCAGAAACGTCCCGATCCCGGAGCCTGAAATTCAAGGCCTCCAATATGTCATTTGGAGAAATGTTGGAGATGGTGGACATATTAAAGAGGAGCGACTATGATGGGAAGTATGGGCCTTACCTCAACCCCAATGTCCGCAAGGCCAAGATCATGTCTAAAGTTGTGAGGAGGCTGTACAATCATTTTGGGGTACAACGATCCAAGGAGCAACTGAGGAAACGCTGGTCAGACCTGAAACTGAGGGAGGCCCATCAGTACAGAAAGATCAAGAGAATTCTTCAAAAAAGTAAGTAGTTGTGTTTTGTGTTTGATTTCTTGCTTGCATACTGCTCCATGTGGTTTGATTTTTACAAAGTTGTACATTCCAAAATGGCCACTTTCATGTTCGTCTGTGCATTCGATCGTACTCAGCCTCGATCTTTCTGCCACTGTCATGGTCGTGTGTGTGTCCATTCGATCGTACGCAACCTCGATCGTGCGGCCACTTATAATACGATGTTTGGTGTTTTTTTGGGGGAAAGGAAGTTTGTTCTCCCTAGAAATGTCATCCAGAATGTAAAGGCAATTTATTCAATGTAAAGGAGAGGTCACCCAGTAGGTGTTTACCCATCTGGACTCGAGAGCACTAGTGCTGGGACACCCAAACCCCCTTTTTATTAGCCTTTTCCACACATGTGCTCCAGTGGATACTAGAGGGGGGTCTCCATCACACAAACTTCTACCAAAAAGCTAGTCAGTTTAGCACCTTTACAAAGTGACTACTGTAGTTGTAGTTGACATTTGTAACTGGCCAAACTAAAATAGTGTCCGTCACTTTCAAGCAATGTTTGTCATTTCCTATTTCTGCCCTCAATAGTTTGTGTTGCTAAATCTTCCTTTTGGACATTCTCATAGGGGAGCGAAAACTTGGGCCGTCTGAGGAAACCCCCAAACCAACACCTCCCAAAAAAGGGGAAAGAGCAGAAGCAGAGGAGGAGGAGGAGGAAGGAGAGATCATCGAACTTGGAGAAATTGTCACCACAACAGGTGAGTGTGGGAGAACACAGCTACTGGTAAGCTAATCCATGTATGGCTGCCTCATTTCCAACACCCCATTTTTTTTGTTTGTGGTTTTTAGGTGACGTGGATGTTGTGGAAGAAAAATCGCACTTTACCACAGAGAGTGCCCACGTACTCATCGGAGAGATAATGGTCTGCAATCGAGATCTAGATTACATAAAGCAAAACATCAATGATGTTCAACAAAAATTGAAGAACATCATTGATGTTTTAGGAAAAATATGAAAAAGCACCAAGTAATTTACACACATTTGTGCCAGCTTCTGAACACATTTGCAACTTAAAAACTGTGTGAAATTTGGAACATGCACACATTGTGTCCACATGTGCTAGCTCCCATCATGGTGGATGAATGGCAACGTTTTTTTGGGGGTGCAAACACTTTACGAACTACGAAAGTGGTTGTGGTGAAGGGGTTGCACCCCCAAAAAACGTCCATTCATCCCCATGATGGAAAATGGCACTTTTGAAGCTTCTAGGCATGTGTTTTACCATCTAATGACCATTTTCAGAACAAAATTGTGTGCATGTTCCAAATTTCCACTTTTCGGGGGTGCCCCCCCCATGTGATGAAGGCAAGATCAAACACACTTTGAACATATAGTCATGTCTGATCTTGTCTTCACTTTACAAAGTTGAACTTTCCAACTTCATAGGTTCTGCTTAGCTCCATGCCTGGTTTTACAAATTGCGTAATCTTTGTAAATAATGTTGTAAATAACCAAGATGTTGTCAGTTTTGGCGTGAAGATTGTAAACGCACTTGTGAATGTTTTCCAAGTAAACTTTTTTATTTTTCAAAATGTGTGGCTTCCTTATTTAAATAAAACAATGCATTATGTATGTAAAATGTAAAGGATATGGGGGGCAATGGGTGTTATTTACTAAAGGCAAATCCACTTTGCACTGCAATTTCCTTTCCCAGGGAACTTTTTCAATGCACTTGTAGAGCATAGCGGATTTGACTTATGGAAATGACACCCACAGTGCTTTGTACGAAAACACGGAGCACAGCATTTTGGAGAATACACACATGTCAGACCTGGTGCTGAAAAGGAGTATTTTGGGTGTCAGTTATGCAGGACAAACCTTCTCTAGACCAAAGATTAGGTAGCAAACACACATGAGAATAATCTTTTTGGGAAGAAGAGACTGTTACCTCCTTTTGCCCAGAAAGTGCATTACCACTGTCGAAGGCAAAGGGAAAAAATGTCAAAGTAAAATAAGCTAAAAAGAAGACTGAAATGACAAGAAATCAGAGGTTGGTTAAAATATCAGATTTATTAAAAAATGCCTCTCACACATCGTCAGGCAGAGCAATGGCCCCCCTACCCACAAAGTATTCCATATATTGGTCCCGGACCACGCGGGCATTGAGAGGGGGCAAGCCTGGACGTGCCACTCGAAGGGCTGTGAGGTCCGCATTTGGAGGGCCCTCCACATCTGGGCCAACGGGCACCACATAGTTCCTGTTATGTCTTTTGAGGAAGTTTTGCAATATGCAACAGGCAAGAACTATGTGGTTCAGTTTGTATTCCGCCAAGTTAAATGCCGTCAGGAACAGGCGGAAGCGGCTGGCCAGGATGCCAAAAGCGTTCTCCACCACTCTTCTGGCTCTGGACAGCCTGTAGTTGAAGACCCTCTGGTCCGGGGTGAGGGTCCTCATCGGGAACGGCCTCATCACATGGGGAGTCAGCGCAAACGCTTCATCTGCGACAAAGACGAAGGGGAGTCCTTCGGCATTCTCCTCTGGAGGTGGCAAGCACAGACTGCCACTTTGGAGACGCCAGTAGAACTCCGTGTGCGTAATGGCCCCACCATCCGATATCCGGCCGTTCATCCCCACGTCCACATACATAAACTCGTATGTTGCCGACACCACCGCCAACATCACTACACTATTAAACCCTTTATAATTATAATAGTAGGACCCCGAGTTGGGCGGTGGGACGATACGGATGTGTTTCCCATCAATTGCCCCTCCGCAGTTAGGAAAGTCCCAACGGCTGGCAAAGTGGGAGGCCACAGTCTGCCATTCCTGTGGCGTGGAAGGGAACTGTGGAGTGAAACAAGAAAAAAAAATTAGTCACTTTGCACCTAAACATTGCAAGCAGATTAGACAATCAACATCTTGGAACAAGAGCATTGTATAAAATTGGAGGCTGGAAAGTATTTACACAGAAAAGTAGAGGCTCCCCTTCACAGATTACTCACCCCCCCCATCAATCCCCCCACTTCTGATGGGACATTGGCAATAACTATGGTTTTGGGGGGGGGGGGGGGGGGGTGGACAGGTAACCCACTGCACTTAATTGATTGGCAAATGGCTCAATAATGTGGCCAAGTTTGGCCAGACCCTCTGTACTTAACACTATTGGCAGGCCCCAGGAAAGATCAAATAACATTTCCCCCCCCCCCCCCCCCCCCCCAAAAAAGGCAGGCACAGTGTGACATTATTAAATTACCAAGCAAGCTAATAGGAGGGAAAGAAGACAAAAAACTAGGAAATGGAATGTATGGAGGCAGTCCCTTGCACTACATGCTTTGCTGAATTCATCCCTAAAGATGCGCACTATAAAGAGGTAGGTATATAGTGTGTATGGACCTTGGGAAAGCCAGCAGATAAAGGATTGGTACCATCTGACAGAGCAGTTGGGGGAGGGGGTTCCTAATGAGTTTGCCCCCCCCCCCCCCCAAAAGAACAAAAAAAGGGGGCTCTACATGAAGTAAACCACACAGCAAACATTTGTGCATATTTTAGGGGGTGTTTTGGGGCAAACAATACTATGCAGCAGACAAAAGACATTGCTTAAGTGAGTAGGCCATAGGTGTCTATTGGGGCAGAAGAGCATGCTGGTGAGGTAAGTGAAGGGAAAAATGCATGAAGGAGAAAAGGGGCACAGCATATTAGAACATATTGCAATCATGGTAATTAGGGAAGGAGGTCAAAAATACAAGTCATTAGCAAACAGAGCATACATAGAAGGGAATAGTAAAGTAGAAATGTTACCTTAATATAGTCCTCCTGCAGGACCTGAATGATGGCAGAACAGGTCTCTGGAATAATGATTCCCAGGGCCTGGGGAGAGATACCTGAAGAGAACTTCAAATCCTGAAGACTTCTCCCTGTCGCCAAGTACCTCAACGTGGCAACAAGCCTCTGCTCCGGAGTAATGGCTTGTCTCATGCAGGTATCCTGCCGGCTGATAAAGGGGGTCAGCAAAGCCAAAAGACGGTGAAAATCGGGGTCCGTCATCCTGAGAAAGTTCCTGAAATCATCAGGATTATTCTCCCGGATCTCACGAAGCAAAGGCATGTGCGAGAACTGGTCACGCTGAAGCAACCAATTCTTGGTCCACATACTCCTCATCACTCTGTTCATGGACGGGTCTTGGGTCAAAGCTAAAAGCCCGACACCAATTCCGCGTACAGCACGAACTCGGCGACGAGTACGCACGGGAAACATCGCTCAGAAGGTCACAAAAGGTCGGCTGGTCAGAACGGACAAACAGAAAGCACCGATAAACAGCAAGGCCTGAAAGAACGAAGTGAATACCAGCAACGAGCAGACAATAAGCAGTGCAAATCAAAGCGTCCTATATCAAGATATAGGCCGCAATGACCAACAAATGCGAACTGACTACACGCACTAATAAACAGATACGCACGACAAGCACAAACTGAAGAGCAGTAACGATCTGAGTCAGAAAACTGAGAAGCGCGAATCTTAAGTCACCAAACTTCCACTAACTCTCGATAAACACGGGATCAGCAGAAGGAGCCCAACGGGTGCCTGACGTGGTGCTGAACTTCCCTTTTGTAATCTCGTGGACGACGACTTACGTCACGACGTTCTTCCGGACCGGATATTCCGACAACGTAGTCCGACCGTGTGTACGCAACGACAACATCGGACAAAGTACGTCGGACAAAGTCCGACGACCTTGTCCGCGGATTGTCCGAGCGTGTGTATGGGGCTTTACACGCTCTGTGTTGCAATGCATTAGGTAATTGCCTACCACTGGAAGTCTTCAGATATCCAATTTTCTCAGGTCATTGCTACAATGGATGCAAGATTCTAAAACCCGATTTGATGCCAAATGGGACCCATGGTTTTTATACACTACGACCGACCTTGTCCGCGGATTGTCCGAGCGTGTGTATGGGGCTTTACTGTATTTTTTTTTTTTAAATGGGATATATATATATATATATAATTTATACAATTTTTTTTATTTCTGCTTTGATATTATTTGTCAATGTCGTCTTTTTCTTCTTTTTCTTCTTTTTTTTTTTCTAAAGGAGATTTCTTTAAAGATGCCATTCCTGAGGCAGACCTATATATTTTGGCCAAGATTATCCATGACTGGACAGAAGAGAAATGCCTGCAGCTCTTGAAAAAGGTTTACCAGTCCTGCAGACCAGGTGGGATCATAGTTTGTATAAGGATGGCAATTCATAAAGTGTTTACCTGTTTTACAAGCCACAATTTATAGAATAAAATGCGCTGTCATTGCAAAACTAAGGTAAATATGGCTTTACCTTTTTTGTATTAAGAAGTTTCCTGCCAAAGCTGCTGGTATCTAAACTGATTACATGTCATATTGCATATCAAAGCTATTTCAGTAAAAGCAATTGCCCTTTCTGTAAAAAAATAAATACTATTTATGGTGTCTCAATAATTTTAACAGCTGTACAGAATTAAAAAGTATATACAGGTCCTTCTCAAAAAAATAGCATATTGTGATAAAGTTCATTATTTTCTGTAATGTACTGATAAACATTAGACTTTCATACATTTTAGATTCATTACACACAACTGAAGTAGTTAAAGCGTTTTCTTGTTTTAATATTGATGATTTTGGCATACAGCTCATGAAAACCCAAAATTCCTATCTCAAAAAATTAGCATATCATGAAAAGGTTCTCTAAACGAGCTATTAACCTAGAAATAAAGGTATTAGTATTTCCGCGCTACTATGGGAATAAATGAATGGTGTGAGTGAGTGGTATGCAGCAACACCGAAGGGTCAAACTGTACCCAGAAGTATGTATGTAAAAATCAATCTATGGTGTTGCGCTCCCAAGGGATGTGATAGACAATTGTGTTGAGGTGTAGATAGTGCTCAACAAAAATACAGTATATAAAAGTCAAATTTGGCACAATATATAAGAATAAAATTAAATCAATAGAAGTGGTAAAACATAGTGAAGATACAATAAAAGTGACTGTTGTGCATAAAATTTGCTAAACTCCAGTCAGCATCACATTCAGGTGCACAATACGTGGATATGTGTGCAGAAAATGCTAAATATGTTGCGAAATCGCATAAATGTGCAAAAATGTGCTAAAGAATCGCATAGAACGCTAAGCAGCGTGTGCAGTGAAGTGAACAGGATAAGTGTTTATGGTGGCTTCAATACAATAAAAAAGTGTACAAATCAAAAACACGTGTGTGACTATTTAAGAAAACGCATGTGAAGCATAAAATCGCATAAAAGTGTGTGAAGAATAAAATCGCATAAAGATTCGCATATACATAAACTTTTTCAAAAGCGTATAAAAGTTCCTAAAACGCATGTGCGATGACTAGGATGGAAACATTAATGCTGCTAAGCTGTGGCTCTGCGGCGTTCCTTTTTAAACTTGCAAGTGCAGTGTGGAGAGCGAATATAGTGCTGCCGAATCTTCAGTGCAGTGCCAGTAGAAATACTACGTGCTCTAGAACAGAGACACCGGAAGTGACGTTCTAGACGCGAGCTCGCCGCTCCTTCCCTACCAGGACTGTTTACACATACTTAAATGTGAGTTTTTATGTCTTGTTTTTTTTATCAATAAATGCCTTTATACGAAATACTACACTAGATAGCCCTCTTATTTCCTCCCTGGGTTACCATGGCTTTTATATGCTGAGTGCCACTACTGAAGAGTCCTCCAGCCCCCAGTGATATTCAGCCCCCAGAGGTACCTAATCCAGGACACTAGAGAAGGAACTCCACAGAGGAAGAGGCTAGTGACCAGATCCACCCTGAAGTCACCACAAACCCCCCTGGCTCCTGTACAATGCTGTTGACCTTACAGCAGTAAGGTAATTACTTAGGACACCCTTAGGTGTGAATTATCACCGAAGACCCACAGCATAGAGCACGTAGTATTTCTACTGGCACTGCACTGAAGATTCGGCAGCACTATATTCTCTCTCCACACTTGCAAGTTTAAAAAGGAACGCTGCAGAGCCACAGCTTAGCAGCATTAATGTTTCCATCCTAGTCATCGCACATGCGTTTTAGGAACTTTTATACTTTTATACGCTTTTGGAAAAGTTTATGTATATGCGAATCTTTATTGCGATTTTATTCTTCACACACTTTTATGCGATTTTATGCTTCACATGCGTTTTCTTAAATAGTCACACATGTGTTTTTGATTTGTACACTTTTTTATTGTATTGAAGCCACCATAAACACTTATCCTGTTCACTTCACTGCACACGCTGCTTAGCGTTCTATGCGATTCTCCATGTGATTCTTTAGCACATTTTTGCACATTTATGCGATTTCGCAACATATTTAGCATTTTCTGCACACATACACATACACATACACATACACACTGACTGGAGTTTAGCAAATTTTATGCACAACAGTCACTTTTATTGTATCTTCACTATGTTTTACCACTTCTATTGATTTAATTTTATTCTTATATATTGTGCCAAATTTGAGCTATTAACCTAATCATCTGAATCAACTAATTAACTCTAAACACCTGCAAAAGATTCCTGAGGCTTTTAAAAACTCCCAGTCTGGTTCATTACTCAAAACCGCAATCATGGGTAAGACTGCCGACCTGACTGCTGTCCAGAAGGCCATCATTGACACCCTAAAGCAAGAGGGTAAGACACAGAAAGAAATTTCTGAACGAATAGGCTGTTCGCAGAGTGCTGTATCAAGGCACCTCAGTGGGAAGTCTGTGGGAAGGAAAAAGTGTGGCAGAAAACGCTGCACAACAAGAAGAGGTGACCGGACCCTGAGGAAGATTGTGGAGAAGGACCGATTCCAGACCTTGGAGGACCTGCGGAGGCAGTGGACTGAGTCTGGAGTAGAAACATCCAGAGCCACCGTGAACAGGCGTGTGCAGGAAATGGGCTACAGGTGCCGCATTCCCCAGGTCAAGCCACTTTTGAACCAGAAACAGCGGCAGAAGCGCCTGACCTGGGCTACAGAGAAGCAGCACTGGACTGTTGCTCAGTGGTCCAAAGTACTTTTTTCGGATGATAGCAAATTTTGCATGTCATTCGGAGATCAAGGTGCCAGAGTCTGGAGGAAGACTGGGGAGAGGGAAATGCCAAAATGCCTGAAGTCCAGTGTCAAGTACCCACAGTCGGTGATGGTCTGGGGTGCCATGTCAGCTGCTGGTGTTAGTCCACTGTGTTTCATCAAGGGCAGGGTCAATGCAGCTAGCTATCAGGAGATTTTGGAGCACTTCATGCTTCCATCTGCTGAAAAGCTTTATGGAGATGAAGATTTCATTTTTCAGCACGACCTGGCACCTGCTCACAGTGCCAAAACCACTGGTAAATGGTTTACTGACCATGGTATTACTGTGCTCAATTGGCCTGCCAACTCTCCTGACCTGAACCCCATAGAGAATCTGTGGGATATTGGGAAGAGAAAGTTGAGAGACGCAAGACCCAACACTCTGGATGAGCTTAAGGCCGCTATCGAAGCATCCTGGGCCTCCATAACACCTCAGCAGTGCCACAGGCTGATTGCCTCCCATGCCACGCCGCACTGAAGCAGTCATTTCTGCAAAAGGATTCCCGACCAAGTATTGAGAGCATAACTGAACATAATTATTTGAAGGTTGACTTTTTTTGTATTAAAAACACTTTTCTTTTATTGGTCGGATGAAATATGCTAATTTTTTGAGATAGGAATTTGGGGTTTTCATGAGCTGTATGCCAAAATAATCAATATTAAAACAAGAAAAGGCTTGAACTACTTCAGTTGTGTGTAATGAATCTAAAATATATGAAAGTCTAATGTTTATCAGTACATTACAGAAAATAATGAACTTTATCACAATATGCTAATTTTTTGAGAAGGACCTGTATAAAAAAAAAAAAAAAATAGCCATTCCTTTTTCTCAGTGTTCTATAGCTGTCAGTGACAGGAGACGGCACAACCACAGAATGCCTTTCACCGATTCCCAATCACTTAAATACAGGTTTGGCACATAGAATCGATTGTTCTGTTTAGCTTAGAAGATTACTTTATTTACAAACCACTCTGACCTCCCAGTTTCCACTCCCAGGTTGGGCAGGAACAGAGCCAAGAACTATATCAGGAAGGAATAATCATTGGGTCCTCCAGAAATATAAGAAGTTGGCAGGTGACTTTGTCTACCAGACTGTAGCTATAACTGATGTATCTATTTTAGGTAGATCCGGCCTGTCACATTGGTGCTTTATGGGTCATCTGCAGCCCTCTCGCTCCATCTCTGCTGTCCTCAGTGGTTTAGGATTAAAAAAAAAAATACAACCCCAGCTATTAAGTTACATTTCTTTATATAATCGTGCATCCTTCAGGAAATGTTAAGGAACCCTTTATCTAGGAATAAATATAGCAAGTTGCAATTTTGACTATAATGTTGAAACTTAAGTTTAGCTAAAAACATTTTTTTTTTCTCTACAGCTTTATTTACATTACTTACTGTAATGAAGTATAATCCATGATGTGCAAGCTGTTGGATTCTGTAAACATTTTCACCAAAGGGCTGCCCTGTCCTCTTTCTGCTGCTGACCTTCCAGCACTGTAGGGGTTAACAGCTGTAGGTCTCCGGGCTGTGCTGCACCACAGATGGTCTGATGTGGTCATGTGGACTTGCTCCCTTCTGTCCTCTCCTCCATTGAGTATAATGCCTGTAACATGGCAAGAAGGAAAAATCCCCCACGTTGGGGTTTTTAGGCAGCGTACAATGAAAAAGTCAGAGTTAATATGTAAAAAAGTTTTTTTTATTTATTAAATAAAAAAATGGGACAATTGGGTTAGAACATGAGCTCCAGTGGGAAAAATGGTATATAAAAAAGCATGGATAAACATAAAGCAGACTAATGTTCACATAACAACAGTAAAATACAAAGTCTGTCGTATAAATGAGAAGATATCCCTGACGCGTTTCAACCCAACAAAAGGGTCTTCCTCAGAGGGAAAAGAGTCTGCTTGACAGGAAGGGATAAAGTATCAATGTTAGTGGCAAAATACAGTTTGCAAAGTAGAAAGGCTCCCAAGTTAGGAGCAAAAAATGCCGGAGCGCCATAAATTTTATATTTACCACAATGATGTATATCCTGAAGATAAAAAGTATAGTATTCCCACGTGGAGAGTTTTTAGTAAAGAAGACACCATCCACTTTCCATAGGGTGTGCCAGAGAGACTCCGCTGGAAGTCACACGGATCCTAAGGCGCCAGGTAAGCCTTACGGGAGGTCACACGCATAGAGTTCCTCTCCTTCTTCTCCCACTGCTGAAGGCAGGGGTATCCCAATGCCTGTAACATGATCTGTGAATGGGGAGGCAATCCTGTGACTGGTCAGACTCTTCCCACAAACATGGATCATGTTACAGGCTGAGTGAAAGAGCACCTTTCTCAATGGATGAGAGCAGAAGGGGGCGTGTCCCCATCAGACCATATGTAGGGCAGCTGAGCCCAGACACCCACATCTGTTATCTCACGCAGTGCTGGGAGTTCATCAGCAGGAAAGAGACAGGGTAGTCCTGCAGTAAAAATTTCTAAAGAACTCAGCAGACTCCACAACATGGGATATACTTCTACTTCATTTACTGGTAAGTAATGTAACTAAAGCTGTAGAAAGTGTGTGTGTGTGTATATGTATGTGTGTATATATATATATATATATAATTTTCACATGTGTGCTGTGAACAAGGCTCATCACCGAAACGCATCTGCCACTGTTTTTGTACTCCCTGGTATGGCAAAATAAAAATAACCGAGGTTCATGGAGTTGCCAGTTGTCTTTCTCTGACTCTGTCTTTAGGTGGAACGAAGGACACCACAGCTTCAGCACCCGGACTCCAACTTCCAGCTTTATACTAAGGCTCCGCTACTCTTAGCTATGCATTTCTTTTGTTTGAAAGCCACATATAACACCTTCTGTAGGTTGTGAGAGTACCTGATCATACAAAATAATAATCAAATGGAGTTTATCCAGAGGTTATTTTATTCCTTGTTAAAAGTCCAACTCCAGCCAAAATGTTTTAATTTGTTATGGTTAGAAGCTCTTTTAGGCTGTTTTTGCAGTCTGTGTCCTTTTTTAAGCAGATCCCCCCCTCACATCCTAACAGGACAGGTAACAATATAAAATATCTCCAACAGGAAAACATTTTAAAGTGGAAGGGTTAAAACCGCTGTTAAATATCCCAAATAAGGTCACAGATACAATTAAAACTGACAGACATTGAGGTTGATTTACTAAAACCAGAGTGCAAAGTCTGGTGCAGCTCTGCATAGAAACCAATGAGCTTCCAGTGTTTTCACAAAAAATAAAATAAAAAATTAAACAAGAAAACATAAATTACCCGTGGGACTGTATGAGGTGTAACACACAATTGTAAAATCAACAAGGTCAGGATTTATTGGTAAATACAATTTCAACAGATCAATAGTGACATAATGCCATATTAATTCCATAAAAATAAGTACAATGGTCAATCAATAGGTCAATTCGATAATATGGGTTACATAGATGCAAGTTTACACCTATTATTTTTTTGAATCATTCAATTTTTATTGAGTATTTTCATGAAATCATACAGAAAATAAATAAACATTAAAAGAAATAAACAATAAGATATGCACAACGTGGGGTATGTGTCAGTATCCATTGAATATATAATACATAAAGGATAAAACATGTTCAAAGAATGTATATAGAGCATTCATAGCAAGCAAGCGACAGAGTTATACATCAGCCTGAGAGGAATCTTTAGGCCATATAGACCAGTATTTATCAAATTGTATACATTTAGAAGTATTTAGTGCTATCAGACGTTCAAAAGTATTGTTTTTACGTACCGCAGAAATGACATCTGATAAATTGATAGCAATGTTAGACTTCCAATTGCATAAAATCAGCAACCTGGTTTCTAGTAGAATATGAGTTATAACTGATCTAAATGATTTAGGAAATTTATCGATATTCATATGAAGAATACCTAAGGCAGGGTCTGGTTTAGTGAATATACCTGTAATGGTAGATATAAGTTGAAAAACACTATTCCATAAGCTTTTAACTGTAGGGCAGTACCAAAGCATATGTAATAGATTACCTAAGTGGCCACACTCCCTCCAACAATTCGGAGAAAAACCTGTAAAGAAAGTTGCCAATCGACAAGGAGTGTAATGCCATCTATTGGAGAGTTTAATGGTAAGTTCCCAATGTTTAGCACAATGAGATGCAGAATGAATTTCAGAGAAGGCGTGGCGCCACTGATCCTCCGAGAAGTCAGAACCGAGTTCTGCTTCCCATTTGAGCATGGCAGGTGTTTTGATAAATTGTAATTTATCATGTAAAAGATTGTAAAAATAAGAAATTCCTTTCACTTCTTTACTATTTGGATAATAAAACTGCCATAGTCTGCGTGGAATGGTAATTAAAGGAGAAGGTAAGGTTTGAAGTAACTCTAAGATCCGAAGTGTGTAAAGAGCCATATCAGTAAGGATGGGCCCGGTGCTCGATGCGAACCCACGTTCGCATCGAGCACCGGCGTTCGCTCGCTCGGCGAGCCCAGAACTATTTTGGCCGCTCGCATCACGTTCGTGTGATGCGAGCGGCCCCGCAATGCATTGCGGCCGGCGCGGCCGACGCAGTGCATTGCTGGCTGATGATTGGCCAAGCATGCACTGTGACCCCGCATGCTTGGCCAATCACAGCCCCGGAAACTCGAAGAGCCATAATTGGCTACAGGCAGGACGCCTGTAGCCAATTACAGCTCAGGGGCTGTAGTACACGCCCCCCCCTATAAAACGCCGCCACGCCGTCTGCGCCGGTCACATGCTGTTCCGGCGCAGATTGAGCAGGCTGTTCCTGTGACACTCTGCTGCATTTAGATAGATAGAGAGAGAGATTCACTTGCAGAGATTGAGTTAGATAGATTCAGTTACAAAGATTGATTGACAAAGAGGGGCTTGTAGTGTGCTCGTGGCAGGCAGGCAGAGCTCCTATATTTTGTTACCAGAAGCACCTATAGGACTTGTAGTGTGTTCGTGGCAGGCAGGCAGAGCTCCTATATTTTGTTACCAGAAGCACCTATAGGACTTGTAGTGTGTTAGTGGCAGGCAGGCAGAGCTCCTATATTTTGTTACCAGAAGCACCTATAGGACTTGTAGTGTGTTAGTGACAGGCAGGCAGAGCTCCTATATTTTGTTACCAGAAGCACCTATAGGACTTGTAGTGTGTTAGTGGCAGGCAGGCAGAGCTCCTATATTTTGTTACCAGAAGCACCTATAGGACTTGTAGTGTGTTAGTGACAGGCAGGCAGAGCTCCTATATTTTGTTACCAGAAGCACCTATAGGACTTGTAGTGTGTTAGTGACAGGCAGGCAGAGCTCCTATATTTTGTTACCAGAAGCACCTATAGGACTTGTAGTGTGTTAGTGGCAGGCAGGCAGAGCTCCTATATTTTGTTACCAGAAGCACCTATAGGACTTGTAGTGTGTTAGTGACAGGCAGGCAGAGCTCCTATATTTTGTTACCAGAAGCACCTATAGGACTTGTAGTGTGTTAGTGGCAGGCAGGCAGAGCTCCTATATTTTGTTACCAGAAGCACCTATAGGACTTGTAGTGTGTTCGTGGCAGGCAGGCAGAGCTCCTATATTTTGTTCCCAGAAGCACCTATAGGACTTGAAGTGTGTTAGTCCCATCACACACACAGAGCTATATTTTCTTCCCAGAAGCACCTATAGGACTTGAAGTGTGTTAGTCCCATCACACACACAGAGCTATATTTTCTTCCCAGAAGCACCTATAGGACTTGAAGTGTGTTAGTCCCATTACACACAAAGAGCTATACTTTGTTCCCAGAAGCACCTATAGGACTTGAAGTGTGTTAGTCCCATTACACACACAGAGCTATATTTTCTTCCCAGAAGCACCTATAGGACTTGAAGTGTGTTAGTCCCATTACACACACAGAGCTATATTTTCTTCCCAGAAGCACCTATAGGACTTGAAGTGTGTTAGTCCCATTACACACACAGAGCTATATTTTCTTCCCAGAAGCACCTATAGGACTTGAAGTGTGTTAGTCCCATTACACACACAGAGCTATATTTTCTTCCCAGAAGCACCTATAGGACTTGAAGTGTGTTAGTCCCATCACACACACAGAGCTATATTTTCTTCCCAGAAGCACCTATAGGACTTGAAGTGTGTTAGTCCCATTACACACAAAGAGCTATACTTTGTTCCCAGAAGCACCTATAGGACTTGAAGTGTGTTAGTCCCATTACACACACAGAGCTATATTTTCTTCCCAGAAGCACCTATAGGACTTGTAGTGTGTTCGTGGCAGGCAGGCAGAGCTCCTATATTTTGTTCCCAGAAGCACCTATAGGACTTGAAGTGTGTTAGTCCCATTACACACACAGAGCTATATTTTCTTCCCAGAAGCACCTATAGGACTTGAAGTGTGTTAGTCCCATTACACACACAGAGCTATATTTTCTTCCCAGAAGCACCTATAGGACTTGAAGTGTGTTAGTCCCATTACACACACAGAGCTATATTTTCTTCCCAGAAGCACCTATAGGACTTGAAGTGTGTTAGTCCCATCACACACACAGAGCTATATTTTGTTCCCAGAAGCACCTATAGGACTTGAAGTGTGTTAGTCCCATTACACACACAGAGCTATATTTTGTTCCCAGAAGCACCTATAGGACTTGAAGTGTGTTAGTCCCATCACACACACAGAGCTATATTTTGTTCCCAGAAGCACCTATAGGACTTGAAGTGTGTTAGTCCCATTACACACACAGAGCTATATTTTGTTCCCAGAAGCACCTATAGGACTTGAAGTGTGTTAGTCCCATCACACACACAGAGCTATATTTTCTTCCCAGAAGCACCTATAGGACTTGAAGTGTGTTAGTCCCATTACACACAAAGAGCTATACTTTGTTCCCAGAAGCACCTATAGGACTTGAAGTGTGTTAGTCCCATTACACACACAGAGCTATATTTTCTTCCCAGAAGCACCTATAGGACTTGAAGTGTGTTAGTCCCATCACACACACAGAGCTATATTTTCTTCCCAGAAGCACCTATAGGACTTGAAGTGTGTTAGTCCCATTACACACAAAGAGCTATACTTTGTTCCCAGAAGCACCTATAGGACTTGAAGTGTGTTAGTCCCATTACACACACAGAGCTATATTTTCTTCCCAGAAGCACCTATAGGACTTGTAGTGTGTTCGTGGCAGGCAGGCAGAGCTCCTATATTTTGTTCCCAGAAGCACCTATAGGACTTGAAGTGTGTTAGTCCCATTACACACACAGAGCTATATTTTCTTCCCAGAAGCACCTATAGGACTTGAAGTGTGTTAGTCCCATTACACACACAGAGCTATATTTTGTTCCCAGAAGCACCTATAGGACTTGAAGTGTGTTAGTCCCATCACACACACAGAGCTATATTTTCTTCCCAGAAGCACCTATAGGACTTGAAGTGTGTTAGTCCCATTACACACACAGAGCTATATTTTCTTCCCAGAAGCACCTATAGGACTTGAAGTGTGTTAGTCCCATTACACACACAGAGCTATATTTTCTTCCCAGAAGCACCTATAGGACTTGAAGTGTGTTAGTCCCATTACACACACAGAGCTATATTTTCTTCCCAGAAGCACCTATAGGACTTGAAGTGTGTTAGTCCCATCACACACACAGAGCTATATTTTTTTCCCAGAAGCACCTATAGGACTTGAAGTGTGTTAGTCCCATTACACACAGAGCTATATTTTGTTCCCAGAAGCACCTATAGGACTTGAAGTGTGTTAGTCCCATCACACACACAGAGCTATATTTTCTTCCCAGAAGCACCTATAGGACTTGAAGTGTGTTAGTCCCATTACACACAAAGAGCTATACTTTGTTCCCAGAAGCACCTATAGGACTTGAAGTGTGTTAGTCCCATTACACACACAGAGCTATATTTTCTTCCCAGAAGCACCTATAGGACTTGAAGTGTGTTAGTCCCATTACACACACAGAGCTATATTTTCTTCCCAGAAGCACCTATAGGACTTGAAGTGTGTTAGTCCCATTACACACACAGAGCTATATTTTCTTCCCAGAAGCACCTATAGGACTTGTAGTGTGTTCGTGGCAGGCAGGCAGAGCTCCTATATTTTGTTCCCAGAAGCACTTATAGGACTTGAAGTGTGTTAGTCCCATTACACACACAGAGCTATATTTTCTTCCCAGAAGCACCTATAGGACTTGTAGTGTGTTAGTGGCAGGCAGGCAGAGCTCCTATATTTTGTTACCAGAAGCACCTATAGGACTTGTAGTGTGTTCGTGGCAGGCAGGCAGAGCTCCTATATTTTGTTCCCAGAGGCACCTATAGGACTTGAAGTGTGTTAGTCCCATTACACACACAGAGCTATATTTTCTTCCCAGAAGCACCTATAGGACTTGAAGTGTGTTAGTCCCATTACACACACAGAGCAATATTTTCTTCCCAGAAGCACCTATAGGACTTGAAGTGTGTTAGTCCCATCACACAGAGCTCCTCTATTTTCTTTGCATAAGCACCCACAGGACTTCTAGTGTGTTAGTGGCATCACACAGAGCTCCTATATATTCTTCTCAGCAGCACCCACAGGACTTCTAGTGTGTTAGTGGCATCACACAGAGCTCCTCTATTTTCTTTGCAGAAGCACCCACAGGACTTCTAGTGTGTTAGTGGCATCACACAGAGCTCCTCTATTTTCTTTGCAGAAGCACCCACAGGACTTCTAGTGTGTTAGTGGCATCACACAGAGCTCCTCTATTTTCTTTGCAGAAGCACCCATAGGACTTCTAGTGTGTTAGTGGCATCACACAGAGCTCCTATATATTCTTCTCAGCAGCACCCACAGGACTTCTAGTGTGTTAGTGGCATCACACAGAGCTCCTATATATTCTTCTCAGCAGCACCCACAGGACTTCTAGTGTGTTAGTGGCATCACACAGAGCTCCTATATTTTCTTTGCAGAAGCACCTATAGGACTTCTAGTGTGTTAGTGGCATCACACAGAGCTCCTCTATTTTCTTTGCAGAAGCACCCACAGGACTTCTAGTGTGTTAGTGGCATCACACAGAGCTCCTCTATTTTCTTTGCAGAAGCACCCATAGGACTTCTAGTGTGTTAGTGGCATCACACAGAGCTCCTCTATTTTCTTTGCAGAAGCACCCATAGGACTTCTAGTGTGTTAGTGGCATCACACAGAGCTCCTATATATTCTTCTCAGCAGCACCCACAGGACTTCTAGTGTGTTAGTGGCATCACACAGAGCTCCTATATTTTCTTTGCAGAAGCACCTATAGGACTTCTAGTGTGTTAGTGGCATCACACAGAGCTCCTCTATTTTCTTTGCAGAAGCACCCACAGGACTTCTAGTGTGTTAGTGGCATCACACAGAGCTCCTATATTTTCTTTGCAGAAGCACCTATAGGACTTCTAGTGTGTTAGTGGCATCACACAGAGCTCCTCTATTTTCTTTGCAGAAGCACCCACAGGACTTCTAGTGTGTTAGTGGCATCACACAGAGCTCCTCTATTTTCTTTGCAGAAGCACCCATAGGACTTCTAGTGTGTTAGTGGCATCACACAGAGCTCCTCTATTTTCTTTGCAGAAGCACCCACAGGACTTCTAGTGTGTTAGTGGCATCACACAGAGCTCCTCTATTTTCTTTGCAGAAGCACCCACAGGACTTCTAGTGTGTTAGTGGCATCACACAGAGCTCCTCTATTTTCTTTGCAGAAGCACCCATAGGACTTCTAGTGTGTTAGTGGCATCACACAGAGCTCCTATATATTCTTCTCAGCAGCACCCACAGGACTTCTAGTGTGTTAGTGGCATCACACAGAGCTCCTCTATTTTCTTTGCAGAAGCACCCACAGGACTTCTAGTGTGTTAGTGGCATCACACAGAGCTCCTCTATTTTCTTTGCAGAAGCACCCATAGGACTTCTAGTGTGTTAGTGGCATCACACAGAGCTCCTATATATTCTTCTCAGCAGCACCCACAGGACTTCTAGTGTGTTAGTGGCATCACACAGAGCTCCTATATTTTCTTTGCAGAAGCACCTATAGGACTTCTAGTGTGTTAGTGGCATCACACAGAGCTCCTCTATTTTCTTTGCAGAAGCACCCACAGGACTTCTAGTGTGTTAGTGGCATCACACAGAGCTCCTCTATTTTCTTTGCAGAAGCACCCATAGGACTTCTAGTGTGTTAGTGGCATCACACAGAGCTCCTATATTTTCTTTGCAGAAGCACCTATAGGACTTCTAGTGTGTTAGTGGCATCACACAGAGCTCCTCTATTTTCTTTGCAGAAGCACCCACAGGACTTCTAGTGTGTTAGTGGCATCACACAGAGCTCCTATATTTTCTTTGCAGAAGCACCTATAGGACTTCTAGTGTGTTAGTGGCATCACACAGAGCTCCTCTATTTTCTTTGCAGAAGCACCCACAGGACTTCTAGTGTGTTAGTGGCATCACACAGAGCTCCTCTATTTTCTTTGCAGAAGCACCCATAGGACTTCTAGTGTGTTAGTGGCATCACACAGAGCTCCTCTATTTTCTTTGCAGAAGCACCCACAGGACTTCTAGTGTGTTAGTGGCATCACACAGAGCTCCTCTATTTTCTTTGCAGAAGCACCCACAGGACTTCTAGTGTGTTAGTGGCATCACACAGAGCTCCTCTATTTTCTTTGCAGAAGCACCCATAGGACTTCTAGTGTGTTAGTGGCATCACACAGAGCTCCTATATATTCTTCTCAGCAGCACCCACAGGACTTCTAGTGTGTTAGTGGCATCACACAGAGCTCCTCTATTTTCTTTGCAGAAGCACCCACAGGACTTCTAGTGTGTTAGTGGCATCACACAGAGCTCCTCTATTTTCTTTGCAGAAGCACCCATAGGACTTCTAGTGTGTTAGTGGCATCACACAGAGCTCCTATATATTCTTCTCAGCAGCACCCACAGGACTTCTAGTGTGTTAGTGGCATCACACAGAGCTCCTATATTTTCTTTGCAGAAGCACCTATAGGACTTCTAGTGTGTTAGTGGCATCACACAGAGCTCCTCTATTTTCTTTGCAGAAGCACCCACAGGACTTCTAGTGTGTTAGTGGCATCACACAGAGCTCCTCTATTTTCTTTGCAGAAGCACCCATAGGACTTCTAGTGTGTTAGTGGCATCACACAGAGCTCCTATATTTTCTTCTCAGCAGCACCCACAGGACTACCGACTACAATGGCTGGAAGACCGCCAAGGGGAGGCAGAGCGTGCAGAGCCAAGAACACAGGGCAGGCAGGCTCTGTTTCTAGTGGACGTGGCCGTGGACGTGGACGTGGTCGTGCATCGTCATCAGCACGTGGCCATGGGACACGCGCGTCTTTGTTTTCGGCAGCTGGACATGTGGAGCCGCATCATGCTGAAGGCTTGGTAGAATGGATGACCAAGCCCTCCTCATCCTCCTCATCCTCTCTCACCCAGGCTCAGGGTACTGACAGAGCATCATCAGCCACCCCTTCCCTAGACCCACCATGTCCTCCTGAGGAGTCCCCCGAACTCTTTGAGCACAGTGTTGGGTACATGCTCCAGGAGGATGCCCAACGATTCGAAGGCTCGGATGACGATACCCAGCTTGAGGAATCTGGCAGTACAGTTCCACCAGCTGCAGCTTACTGCCAGGTTTGCTCTAGTGGTGAAGAGGGAGGGGATGATGAGGTCACTGACTCCACGTGGGTGCCTCAAGGGAGAGAGGATGAGGAGGAGGACGAGGAGGAGGAGGATGCGGCGTCACATGTCCAACGAGGCAGGATGCCCCCTGGAGGCCAGGTAGAGGCCAGCACAGCAACTGTACAACACCGCAGAGCTCCGCCTGTGCAGGGCGCTGCCTCTGCACGTTATCAGAAAAGTTCTTTGGTGTGGGCCTTTTTTGAGACGAGTGCAGCAGATCGCACCACTGCTATTTGCAATATTTGTCTCAAGCGTATCTCGCGTGGCCAAAACATCAGCCGCTTGGGCACGACAAGCATGACCAGACATATGGCGACCTGCCATGCAGCTCGTTGGCAGGCACACATAAAAGACCCACACCAAAGAACTAAGCGGACCTCTCCTTGCTCCTCCTCAGCTGGGATCTCCATCCCCACTACACCTTCAGTCCTCTCTGAAAGCTGCTCTGAGAGGACTGAAGGTGTAGAATTCGGTGTGTCACAACCAAGTACTTGCAGTACACCGACGTCCGAATGCAGCAGGCAAATTTCCCTGCCCCAGCTGCTGGACCGTAGAAAGAAGTACACTCCCAGCCATCCACATGCCCAGCGGTTGAATGCTAGCCTTGCTAAATTGCTAGCACTTCAACTGCTGCCTTTTCAGTTGGTAGACTCGGCCCCCTTCCGTGAGTTTGTTCAATGTGCGGTTCCTCAGTGGCAGGTTCCCAAACGCCACTTTTTCTCGCGGAAGGCGATTCCGTCTCTCTACCGGCATGTGGAGGGCAATGTCCATGCCTCGCTGGACAGGGCGGTCAGCGGTAAGGTGCATATTACCGCTGACTCATGGTCCAGCAGGCATGGACAGGGACGGTACCTTTCTTTCACGGCCCATTGGGTCACTCTATTGGCAGCTGGGAGGGATGCAGGACAAGGTGCAGTAGTGTTGGAGGTTGTTCCGCCACCACGCCTCCAAAACGCGACTACTGCTACTGGTTGTGACACACCTCTCTCCTCCACCCCCTCCTCTTCTTCTTCCTCCAGTGCTCTGTCCTTGGAACCAGCGGTGCTCCGTAGGCGTACAAGGGGCTACGCAAGTACGCAGGCAAAAAGATGCCATGCCGTGCTTGCGCTGGTGTGTTTGGGGGACAGGAGCCACACTGGGCCAGAGGTTCTGGCAGCTCTGCAGGGGCAGGCCGAGAGGTGGTTGACGCCACGTCAGCTTAAGCCAGGAATGGTCGTTTCTGACAATGGCACCAACCTCCTCTCCGCCCTGCGACAGGGGCAGCTCACCCATGTGCCCTGCATGGCTCACGTCCTCAACCTGGTGGTGCAGCGGTTCTTGGGCAGGTTCCCAGGCTTACAGGATGTCCTGAGGCAGGCCAGGAAAGTCTGTGTGCATTTCCGCCGATCTTATAATGCCAGTGCTCGGCTGACTGAGCTGCAAAAGGAGCTGAACCTGCCCAAGAACCGCCTAATATCTGACATGCCCACCAGGTGGAACTCAACGTTGGCCATGCTGCAGCGACTGCACACGCAGCAGAGGGCCATCAATGAGTACCTTTGCGACTACGGCACCAGGACAGGGTCAGGGGAGCTTGGGTTTTTTTCCCCACGTCAGTGGAGCATGATCAGGGATGCATGCACTGTCCTCTCACCATTTGAGGAGGCCACGAGGATGGTGAGCAGTGACAGTGCATGCATCAGTGACACTGTCCCTCTTGTCCACCTGTTGGAGCATACGCTGCGTGGGATAATGGACAGGGCACTTGAGGCAGAACAGAGGCAGGAAGAGGAGGACTTCCTTGCCTCTCAAGGCCCCCTTTATCCGGACAGTGTTCCTTCTGTCCCACCCATCACACAGGAAGAGGATGAGGAGGAGGAGGAGGAGGAGGAGGATTGTGTGAGCATGGAGGTGGAGCCTGGCACTCAGCATCAGCAGCAGCAGTCTTTTAGGGATGATGTACAGTCCCAACAAGCCAGTGGACTTGTACGTGGCTGGGAGGAGGTGGCTGGCGATCATGTCATCCTCAGTGACCCAGAAGACTCCGGACCGAATGCCTCAGCTAACCTACGCTGCATGGCCTCCCTGATCCTGCAAAGCCTGCGGAAGGATCCTCGTGTTCTTCGGATCAAGGAGAGGGACCATTACTGGCTGGCCACTCTCCTTGATCCGCGGTACAAGGGTAAGGTTGCGGACCTTATCTTGCCGTCGCAGAGGGAGCAGAGGATGAGACATCTCAGGGAAAAAATTGCAGGCCTTGCAGAAAGGTCTGTGCAACGCGTTCCCAGAAACTGGGAGGCTACAAACTCCTGGTCCTGGGCGACGAGTTGCTGAGGCTTCGGTCAGTGGCAGAAGGAGCGGTGGGGAAGGTGGACGTCTGACCGATGCGTTCAGACAATTTTTTAGTCCGCAGCCCCAAGGTATGATCGGTTCCAGCAACCATCGCCAGCGTCTGATATACATGGTGCAGGAATACCTTGGGGCAAGGTCAGACTTGGACACCTTTCCCACCGAAAATCCTCTGGCTTACTGGGTCCTGAGGATGGATCACTGGCCAGAGCTTGCACAGTATGCAATTGAGCTACTGGCCTGTCCTGCCTCCAGCGTTCTTTCCGAACGCACATTCAGTGCTGCTGGAGGATTTGTGACTGATCATAGGGTGCGCCTGTCCACCGCCTCGGTTGATCGACTGACATTCATCAAAATGAATCAGTCTTGGATCACCACCAGCTACCAGGCACCTGAGGCGGATATAACCGAATAATTTTTAATGTCACATCCCTTCAAGACTGCCTATGCTGATGCTGAGTGACTGTCCTCTTATGTTCACTGACTATCCTCTTCCTCCTCCTCAATGATCCATGCCACAGCACCAGTGCCTAAGGCACAATTTTTCAGCCCCTGTTTAACAGGGGCGTGTACTTACAATTTTTTAAAAAAATGCTTCGCAACACGTGTGACTGCTGTGCTCCAAGTACAGTCTCTGTGAGGGCCGTGTTGCAGTGTTGTGGCACCAGCACCAGTGCCTAAGGCACAATTTTTCAGCCCCTGTTTAACAGGGGCGTGTACTTACAATTTTTTAAAAAAATGCTTCGCAACACGTGTGACTGCTGTGCTCCAAGTACAGTCTCTGTGAGGGCCGTGTTGCAGTGTTGTGGCACCAGCACCAGTGCCTAAGGCACAATTTTTCAGCCCCTGTTTAACAGGGGCGTGTACTTACAATTTTTTAAAAAAATGCTTCGCAACACGTGTGACTGCTGTGCTCCAAGTACAGTCTCTGTGAGGGCCGTGTTGCAGTGTTGTGGCACCAGCACCAGTGCCTAAGGCACAATTTTTCAGCCCCTGTTTAACAGGGGCGTGTACTTACAATTTTTTAAAAAAATGCTTCGCAACACGTGTGACTGCTGTGCTCCAAGTACAGTCTCTGTGAGGGGTTGCAGTGTTGTGGCACCAGCACCAGTGCCTAAGGCACAATTTTTTCAGCCCCTGTTTAACAGGGGCGGGTAATTACAAATCTTGATCTAATAGTTCACAGCAGGGCCCATTCCTGCGCCCACCAAGAGTAACTATGAGGGCCTACAGTCTTGTGGCAACACCGTCCACCACCACCGCCAAAGGCCCAATTTTTCTGCCCTGTTCATCAGGTGCTTGCAATTACAAATCTTGATCTAATAACTCACAGCAGGGCCCATTCCTGCGCCCACCAAGAGTAACTGTGAGAGCTTACAGTCTTGTGGCAAAACCGTCCACCACCACCACCACCACCACCACCCCCAATTTTTCTGCCCTGTTCAACAGGTGCATGCAATTACAAATCTTGATCTATTAACTCACAGCAGGGCCCATTCCTGTGCCCACCAGTCTTGTGGCTACACCAACATCTAATAGGGCAAATTTCTGCAGAGTATATACGCCAGGCCCCTACTTTCAAACATCCAACTTACAAACGACTCCTACTTGCAAATGGAAAGAGAAAACAGGAAGTGAGAGGAAATCTACCCCTAGGAAGGGAAATTCTATCCTGTTAGATTTAATTTGGGAAAAAGGTATCTCCTCTCTACTGATACTTTATCACCAATCCTTGTTTCAATTAAAACCCCACTTTTCCAAAAACATTTATCATTGGGACGGAAAGTGAGGTGACATGTTCTGAACAGATGTGCAAAGACAGCAAATGTTACAGCATATCAGTAGTGAGGTTATACTGTGAAGTCAGTTGCGTTACAGATTTAAGCTTGTTGCCATCGGAGAAGTCAGATAGTAGCGTAATCCCTATATTATTGAAGTCAGTTACAGGGATGTCGGGAAGTTTCGTCTTAAGAATAGAAAGAGGTATATTGTATGGTAATTCTATAACGTCATCTTGATTAGTAGGTAGTACGTGTCTCCATGCTTTTAAGGATATTTGAATTGTAGGGGATAATTTACGTAAGTCCCAAGTAGACCAGCTATCAGTCATTAAAAGAGTACGTACGTTGGATAAGGGTAGTGGGACTAATGAATTTTCAATGTCTACCCAAACTGGTGGGTCCTTAGTCGGAAACCAATGTTTAAGTTGGTCCAATCTAACTGCCCAGTAGTAGTCATGAATGTCAGGTAAACCTGCACCACCGAATCTCTTATGTGGGATAAGATTGTTCCTGGAGCATCTAGCTTTTTTACCATTCCACACATACTTCCAGCACATAGTAGTAAGTTTTTTAAGAAAGTGTTGTGGAATATGAAGTGGTAGTGAGCGAAAAACATATAATATTTGAGGCAATATCAGCATTTTATATGCAGCAATCCTACCAAACCATGAAACCTCTTTCATCGAAAAATCCTTGAGTTGGGTTTCCAGTTTGGCAATAAGTGGTTTTAAATTGGATTTGACGAGTTCAGAAACTTTGGCTTTCAGGACAATACCCAGATACGGAACACCATCAGTACTCCATGTATATGGAAATTGTGATTGGAGACTAAGTTTAAGTTTGGGTGGAATTTTGAGAGCGAGGATCAAAGATTTAGAAAAGTTCACTTTATAGTATGAGATCTTACCAAACTCTTGTAGGACATCATGAGCATGTGGCAGGGAAACTTTTGGATTAGTCAATAGCAAAATGACATCATCGGCAAAAAGGTTTATGGAATGTTTAGTATTACCGAACTGGAAACCCGAAATCAGCGGGTGAGACCTTATAGTTTCTGCAAGGGGCTCCATCATAAGGTTAAAAATGGAAGGAGACAGGGGACAGCCCTGTCTAGTTCCATTTCCAATTTCAAATGGTGAAGATAAAGCATTTGTCGAGTATACCTGCGCGGTGGTGTAGGAGTATAATGCTAGAATAGCTTTAAGTATTCGACCGTGGAATCCGAACTTACTAAGCGTCATCTCCATGTATGTCCAATGGACTCTATCGAACGCCTTCTCTGCGTCAATAGATAACAGCAGAGAAGGCGTTCGGTGCAGTTTAGCATGATACAATATATTAATAATTCTCCTGGTTGCATCAGAAGTTTGTCTCCCCTTCACGAATCCCATCTGATCATTTTTGACTAGTAAAGGAATAATGCTTGATAAACGATTGGCTAATAATTTGGCATATACCTTGGTATCGGAGTTAAGCAGTGATATCGGCCTATAATTGGCCGGAGTGTCTGGTTCCTTACCAGGTTTAGATAATGTGATTATGTATGCTTTAAGCATGTCTGGGGGCATACTAGCACTTTCAGCAGTGTCATTAAATAAATGTGTAAGATGAGGTGCTATGATATGTTTAAATGCTTTAAGATATTCATTTGAGAAGCCATCAGGGCCAGGGGACTTACCGTTAGGAAGTGAAGCAATAACTTTCTCAATTTCAGAAGTGGTAAAGGGAGTATTAAGATATTCTAATTGTTCAGTAGATAGTGAGGGTAAATGAATACGTTGTAGGAAATCATTTATGTTTTCCTTAGATGGTTGGGTTGTAGCGGGATCCTTGTGTATATTATAAAGTGAGCTATAATATTCTGCAAATTGGTCAACTATATCTTTAGGATGGATAATTTTGTGGTGTAAGGTGGGGTGTCTTAGATGTGCTATCCTTGTCTTAGTGCTTTTTGCTTTTAATCTGTTGGCTAATAGCTTACCTGTTTTGTTGGCATTATGGTAGAAATTCAATTTTAAGCGTCTGATATGTCTGTCATATTGTTGGGATAAAATTTCTCTAAGCTTTTCCCTAAGGATAGAAAGTTTAGGAGTTATTGCTAAAGTAGGGGATTTTTTATTTTGTGTTTCAAAGTTTCTAAGATCATGGAGTATAGTTTGGATTTGTTGAGACCTCTGGCGTTTGGCTCTAGCCCCCATTTGTATTAGAATACCTCTCATGTATGCCTTATGGGCGTTCCACAAAACATGTGGTTCTGTAACTGAGCCATAGTTATCTAAGAAAAAGTTAGTGATGTGTTGTGTCAGTAGTTAGAGGAAGGTTCTTGTACTAGTCTAGTATTACACCGCCAGATGGGAGGTGAAGAAGAGACACCCTTCTCCATAATGGATAAGGAAATTGCTGCGTGGTCAGACCACGTAATCTCGTGAATGGCAGCTGTGGCTATATCCTGTAACAACCATTTATCAGTTAAAAACATGTCAATGCGAGAATATGAGCGATGCCTGTTGGAAAAAAAAGTGAAGTCCTTTTCACCAGCATGGAGACATCTCCACGCATCGAACAGTTCCTCTTTGTGAAGAATGGTTTGCAGGGCTGGTGTTGAGCGGTCTTTGGCCGAAGATGTGTCCACTTGGGGGTCTGCAGTAGCATTAAAGTCTCCGCATATCAGAACTTTACCATATTGCATAGATTTGAGTTTGCGAAGGACCTTATTAAAAAAGCGAATTTGATGTGTATTTGGTGAATATAAGTTAACCTTGTGAATGGTTTGGAATTTATGTCGCCTGAGACAATGATAAATCTGCCAGCAGCATCAATAAACGAATCTCTGTGTTGAAATGAAAGGGAGTTCTTCAGGGCTATAAGAACTCCTCCAGTTTTTTTGAGAGGATTACATGCTAAGTAGATGTGTGGAAAGTCTTTGTGGGTACACTGCGGAGTTTTATCTAGTTGGAAGTGCGTTTCTTGTACACACACGTATCTGCCTTATGTTTATGAACCTCCTTCCATAAGGAAAATCGTTTGGCCGGGTGGTTTAAACCATGTGCGTTGATTGATAAACAAGAGATCGTCATTGACCTTCTGTGTAAAGGATATGGAGGACAGACAAGAAAGTACTCACTACGATTGGCACGAATATTTCTAGTTGCTGACAGGCATCATACGGGTTTCTGGAGTAGACATAGGATGATAAATTGTTCTCAGGAGATCTGTGCATATCAAGGAAAAAAAAGAAAAGATAAATAAAAGGATCCATAAAGCGATCCAAGAGCAGATGTAACTGCTAATGGTAACCTGAGGGTAACAAGGAACAGAGTATAAGGCACTCTTCCTAGGAGACATTCAAGTAATCTGTTGAGATTCTGTACTATGTATACCAGCGGATTTTTTAAGAGATTTTTTATGAGTCACTGCTTGCCATTCATTAGGGATATGCGATGGGCCTGCTATGGCGGGAAAATTGGTGTTTGCATCAGGTAAAATTTTCCATCTACGTAATAGATTTAGACCTTCATCCAACGAGGAGATCATGGTGGTGGTGCCATTGTGAATAATGGATAATGTGGCAGGATATTTCAATTTGTGAATGATGTTATGATTCCTTAAGGCTTTTGTAATGGTCATAAGATTGCGTCTGCGTTGTAAAGTATGTCTGGATAGGTCAGGGAGCAATCTGACATTAGCAAATTGTGGGGGTAAATTTTCCTGTTTTCTAGAAATTTGCAAGATTTGATCTTTAATGTGGAAATAGTGGACTCTTAGAAGAACATCTCTGGGAATTTCTGCAGGCAGAAATGACGGTTTAGGAATTCTATGAATTCTGTCCACAATGAGGTCCTGTGCTGTAGCCTGAGGTAAAAAAGTTGAAAATAAAGCTTGGGCAAATGGTAGTAATTGATTCGGGGGTACATCTTCAGGGATACCCCTCAATTTGAGGTTGTTCCTCCTGGAGCGGTCCTCTAGATTTGCTAATTTGTCTTTAATCCATCCTATTTCTTCCCCCTGAGCCGCATTTGAGTCAACCATTACATTATAAGCTGAGGTAAATTCCTCCATCTTGTGCTCTGTTTTGTCCACTCTTAGGCCTAGTGAATGCACTTCTCTTCTACATTCATTAATCCCCCTGACCATATCAGCCTGTAGTGATGATCTCAATGAAATCAGCATGTCTTTTATCATAGTGTCAGACACGGGCCCGTCTGTTGTAGGGAAGTCCATAATTGAGTCTCCTCTCATGGTGTGCTGACTAGCTGGGTATGTGTGTGGTTCGCTTACCTCCATAGCCGGAGCGTTTTGCGGCCTAAATGGGGATTCCCTCCTCGGCTTAGATTTCACTGGGCTCCGTGTGGTAGGCGTTGCGGGACCGGAGGAGGAGTCGCTGGGAGTCTGCAGCGAGTGGCTATCAGTGCGGTAAGTCTCGGACATGTCCTCTCCCAGGCTCTGAGGTAAGGTATGAATGTCAGCATTCCCGCCGCCGTCGCCATCTTGTGAGGCGCCGTTCGTGGTGCAGTAGCCCGCTAGTTTCGGCGGCTGTGGCGGGTTTTTCCTGTGCCGGCCCATCCCTAGTGTCTGCCTCCGGTTCTCAGGGTCGTACTGACCTTTTGTGGAGGTAGGTTTCCGCCGGAAACAGTGTGTGGCTGACGAATGTCTCCTGCGGACGAGCGGAGCTCCAGGTTAAGCGGCCATCCTGGAGTCCGGTCGCCACGCCCACCAGCTGAGTCAAGTGTGTGTGTGTGAATTTTTTTTTTTTAATCAAATGTTCAATATTTTACATGTTATGTTAGTAATAAAAATTGTTCCATTTATTCTATAAAGGAGGTGCGGTTCTGCTAATTGAACTCCTCTTGAATGAAGACAGAAGTGGACCTCTGATTTCCCAGCTGTTCTCACTCACCATGTTAATTGCGACAGAAGGCAAAGAGAGGACGCCATCTGAGTATAAAAAGCTCCTTACAGACTCTGGCTTCAGGGATATTCAAGTCAGTGCAACTGGAAAGATATATGAGGCCGTAATGGGAAGAAAATAAGTCTAAGTGTCGATTTCCTGTTTGTAGCTACTGTTTGCTATGATTGAGCTATATAGTATAGGCACTAATAAACATGTTATAGTATTAATGCTGATCTAAACTGTGTTAATCCTATATATCCTGCAAGTGAGCATACTGCACACTGAAGAAGGGGGCACACCCTCGAAACACGACAACTCGTAATATATTGTATTACTCCACAGTTAAACACCCCCCATCCCTACTACTATGACAGCATTATGATGTTTGGTGCACCTCCATCCTTGGAACCTTACTATTTCTCTGGCTCCATGACTAAAAATGTACAGTATATCAGAGCTGCGCTAGCCACTTGGAGTGTTACCAGGGTCTGCCATAGGAGTCTGCAGTATTTTTAGACCAACACATATAATAAGGTCATTTTAGACAGGAGACCATTAGCCTTTTAGCATGTCTATGAAGTGTGGAAGGAACTAAAGTAACCAGAGGAGGAAATCTATGCAAGCACAGGGAAAAACATGCAAACTCAATGCAGATGGTATCCATGTTCTTTAAATGCATTCTGTGAACAGCAGGTCCTTTAGCAGGAAAATGTGTGCACACATATTTCTGTAGAAACTACATCAAATGAGTGCTGAGACTTCTATACTTTTTATCCTGTAGAATACAACCAAAACAAATTCTCCAAAACCAACAAATTGTTTACATTTGTTTGATGTGTAGGTAATATATATAATGTATAAAGCAAATGGCAATTAAAAGTCGACTATCATTCAACTTTAAACCACCATAGTAGCGCTCATGTCAATCCCTTGAAGTGGTTTTAGGTGAGTAAATATTCTTATAGGTGATAAAAGTTCATAAATCACCACGTGAGAAGAATCTCGCCCCTTTGGGGTTAAACTCACCAGAGATCTGGTAAAATCAAGCATCCAAATCTATCTTTATGTTGCCACTTCTCGGGAGTATCCACTGACTGCTAGTATTCCTATTAAGTGTGGGCAGCTCCAATACAGCAGGATCATTTGAGAAGATAAGAAATCGCATAGCATAATCCCATTTAATTTGCTTTATTGAAGCCAGAACCCCCCCCCCCCCCCCCCTTACAGGTTATACGTACAAGATGAAACAATTCATAAAGCATAAAATGCAAACCGTAGCGTTGCCTCCGTTTTGCCAGTTACAGGGAGACATCAGCATCAAAGAGGACCGCCGCGCTTAGCTGTTTCCTGGTGTTTCCCAGCTGTCGGTGACCTGCAAACACAGTACTAAGACCAATGCTGCAAGTAAGGCAGGTGTCCATCCATACTGGACGAGCGGCGCATCCCGCTAAATATGACAATAAAAAGGTCAAATTGCATAAATAACATTTAAAGCACTTTCCCAAGTGCTCTTTCAGGACAGCCCTTGAGAGATGGAGTCCCTCCCATCGACCCAGGAAACACATTGCCAATTCAGTTCATATGGCGGTCCCTCAGGTCCCTGGTCAATCATTTGTGTTTCCTCCCTCGGAGGAACATGTTGCCAGGAACCTGGAGGACTCCTCTCTCAGGGGCTGCCTGTGGAGTAGGAGCCGCAAAGGGACTGGGTCCTACATAGCGGCTCCAAATGGTCCTCACCTTTTTCGTTTTCTTATGGGCTTGGGTACCGTCCAGCAGACCGGAGCAGACCCGCGGCCCCCCTCCTTCCCATGCCGAGGTGTGCCAGTGGCAGCATGATGCGGTTACCCCCAGGAGCGGTGAGTGGTTTCTCACAACTCGGCTTCCTGTAGAACAGGGGTCGGAGACGCCAAGCGTCATTTCCGGCGGAACCGCGTCATCGCTGTGTGCCGAGACTTCCGGTTCCGGGTCTCAGGGTACAAGGAGGAGGGGAAAAAGCCCACGCTGGGCCTACAAAATCCCGCCAGCGTCCAGCTATACCGGACTAGCGGCGGGATCCGGAGCACAAGGGAGCTAATCCCCAGGACACTCCGGTGGGTGCAGGCACCAGCCAAACCCAGGTAAGCTGCTGGGCATGCTATTACACTGGCGTTTTTTTTGGTGTGGTGGTTTTGTAAGGCTGGGACCTGTAGTGCCCCATGGTGGTGGTTCTCACAGTCCAGGGTTATGCAGTGGTGGGCAGCACGTGGTGTTCTCTAGGAAAGGATGCAAGCTTAGATGGCTAAAGTGTCTATTCTTTATTGCAGGCTAAGGAAGCCCCAAGGGAAGACAAGGCAGGCCGCAAAAAGTGCCCTAACTGTGGTAATAAACACAGCTTCCACCAGTAGAGCAACTGCAATATCCTCTTCACCATGCCTTACAACACCCAGCTCTGGGGAGCCCCGTATAGTCAGGGAGCAAAGCCCTGTGTTAGTTAGTCCTGAATCCTCTGATGTAGACTCTGAGGATGAGGATCAGGCTGTAGCTAACAAAGCCGCAAGATACAAGCTCTCTCTTGAAGTAGATGAGCTGTTGAGCGCTATTTATGACACGCTGGAAATTGAGGAGGAAGAAACTCAATTGACCAGGCATGGCAAAATGTATGAGGCTCTGGGGGAAAAGAAAGCTAAAGTTTTCCCAAGTCATAAGGTACTTTCTGACCTTGTCCGTAAGGAGTGGTCTGAGTCGGATAAAAAGGTATTTTTTCCTAATTCCCTCAAAAGAAGGTTTCCTTTTGATGAGAGCCCAGAGGCGGTCTGGAATAAGAACCCTAAGCTAGACGCCCCTCTGTCCAAAGTCTCAAAGCAGTCTGATCTGGCTTTTGAGGATATGGGTCATTTAAAGGACCCGATGGATAGAAAGACAGATATAGTCTTGAAGAGGGCCTGGGATGCCTCTATGGCAGGCTTGAAACCAGCTCTAGCCACACGAGGTGGCTAGAAACCTGGAGTTTTGGCTGTCTCAATTACAGGACCACCTAAAAGCAGGCACTCCTAGGGGGGAGCTCTTAAAGACCTTCCCTATGCTGTTTAAAGCCACAAGTTTCATCTCAGATGCAGCCACTGATTCCGTTTAAGTTTGCAGCTAAGTCAGCAGCACTTTCTGTAGCAGCTAGGAGATCAGTATGGATGAAGACTTGGGGGAGGGGGGGAGACACGGCATCTAAAACTTGCCTGTGTAGTGTCCCCTTTACAGGAGACTTAGTCTTTGGGCCTGAGTTGGATACCGCCTTAGAAAGGACGGCGGATAAAAAGACAACCTTTTCCACCAAAAAAAAATTTTCAAAGAATTTTTTCGTCCCTCTAAGGAACCCTCCAAGGAAAAGGAGTTCAAGCCCAAGAAGCACTGGTCGGGACAAAAAGGAAAAGGGGGCATACTTTTTAACCGCCCCAATCAAAACCCCAAGCCCCAGTGACATCAGGGTTCCTGTGGGGGGAAGGTTGAGCAATTTTCTTCCACAGTGGGAAAAGACAACATCAAACGAATTTGTTTTGAATATAATAAAGAGAGGTTATGTGCTGGAATTTCACAGCAGCCCACCCTCAAGATTCTTGGTGACAAAACTACCAAGTCACTACGCCCTTAAGGCCCCAAAAAAGGATTAGGGCACGGGGCGGGAAAAAAAAAACATCAACCGCCCCTAAAAACCCCAGATACTGGGTTCTTGGGGGGGGGGAAAACCCGGGGGAAAGTAAAACAATTTTTTTTAAAAAAAGGAATTTTTTTTAAAAAAAATTTTGGGAAAATACCCCATGGCCTTACCATTACTAATATGGTAAGATGGAGGATCCAAGAGGTATTGACACCAGTCCCTATTCAGGATCAGGGTGACGGTTTTTACTCTCATATTTTTGAGTAAAAAATCCATCGGAAGGTTCAGACTAATTATGAACCTCCGCCTCTGATCACTCCATCCGCTCCAAAAAATATCGGATGGAGTCAATTTATTCGTTAAAAAGGGGTTTTAGGCCCCTGAATAGGGGCCCCGATTGCTTACCCTTTGGGTGCCAAACACCCCCGGGGCTTCCGAACCCCGCCCTTGAACGGCCCCGTGTTGCGAATTTTTTTATTTAATACGCAATTTAAAAGGCTAAAAAGGCCTTAGAGGGTTGCTGGGTTGGGGCCCCCGGGCCCCCCCGGGGGCTTACTTTGAAAAAGCAAAAAACCTTTTTTTTTTGGGGACATTTTTAAAAAAATGAAAAAAAAAAAGTGAAATTTCCTTTTAATTTGTTGGGGGGTGTCTTAAAGGGGGGAAGGGATGTTTTTCCCTTTTAAAAGGACAAAATACATTGAAAGGAAAAAAGAAGTTTTTAAAATTTTGGTTTTTCTAAGGTGCGGTACTTTGGTGAACCCAAAAAAACTTTTTTTAATTTTGGAGAATGGAGGGGTTTCACCCGAAATTTGCGCGACTCTGAAACAGTACTCATCCGCCAAATGAAAATTTTTGGAAAAAGTGGAAGAAAAAAGGAGGGTGTAAATTTTCGGGGGGAAAATTTTTTCCCAATAAAATCTCGGATAAATTTTTCTGGGGAGTTTCCTCTATTCCGTTTTTCTCCCATTTAATAAGTTTTTTGGGATGTTTGAAAATAGGGGCGCGATAAAAATTGCAAAAACCCCCTTTTGGTTTTTGGGTCCACATTCACGTTTCCCTGCATGAGAATAGCTTGAAATTCTCTTTGGGGGGAAAAAGGGGGGTTTGGGGGTGGCTTTCCCAAAACTGAAGTTCACAACCTTGGGGCAAGGGGCCCCGTGGTTATTGCCCCTTTGAATGCAAGAATGGGGGAAAAAAAAATTCCCTTGGGGGTACGGGTTCCAAAGAGTGGCCCTAAATTCTCTTTGTGGGAAAAACCCTCGGGATTTGAAAATTTTTTTGAAAAGGTCAGGGAAAAAAAAAATGGCCGGTTTGGTTGGTGGGGGGAAAAACCCGGAAAGTTTTTTGGTCCTCCCTGGGATTAATGATCGGATTCCCGCCCCTTTTAAACAGGTTTGTTTGGGACTTTGGGTCAAAACCCAAAATTGGACTGTGCTGGGGAAGCAGTCCAGGTTAAAATTTTTTAAAAAAAAATTTTACCCCCCCTGAAAAAAGGGGGCAAAAAAGGGGCCTTAGGCCTTGGGGCCCAAACCTCCCCCGCCCTCGTATGCCTTGGCCCGTCCCTTTTCCAAGATTTTTAAAAATTTGTCCCGGGGAAAAGGGCGTTGTTTTGGGGGCATGGACGGGTCACCACCCCCCGGCCCCAAAATGGGGAGAAGGACAGGGGGAAGCTTTTTTTAAAAAAGGGGTCCCCCCCTGTAAAAAAAAAATTTCCTACCGGGTCTGGTCCCAAACGAAGGCCCCCCAAATTAGCTTTGGGGCGTCCGGGCAAAGCTTTTTTAAAAATTGAATTTTCCCCCCGGTTGGGAAAAATTGTCCTTTGGGCCCCTTCTGGGAAAAATTAAAATCCCTTTTGGCCAAAGCAGCCCCGGGCAAGGTTTTTTTAAAAAAGGGGGAAAAAACCCCCCTTTAAAACTTTTCCTTTGGCCGGGGTTTCGGACATTGGGGGAGGGGGGAACTGCAAAGAACCCTTTTCACCAAAAGGGTTTTGAGGGAGTGACTTTAAAAATGGTTTAATTCCCCTCGGGGCCCGGGAGGGTGGTGATCAAGACATTTTTTTTGGTGTCAGCGTCAACCCTTCGGCGCCCCAAGACGAAAAAAAACCCCCAGTGTGGCTCCCTGGCCAAAACACCGACCCAAGAAACGGGCATGGCCCAGATTTCCTCTGGACCCCGAAACCCAGGGGGACGGGGGGGGTTCCAGGACCCCCCCCCCAAGACTGAAGAAAGAGGGGGGGTGTGCTAACGAATAGGGGTGGTTTTAAAAACCCGGGTCGACCCCCCTTTCCCCCCCCTCTTCTGCCATGCCGAACCCCCAAAACGCCAAAGGGTTTTTACCCCCTTTGGCCGTTGAAGGGAAAGCCTCCCCTTTGTCCATCCTCTGCCCCCGGGAGGCAGTAATGCACCTTCCCCTTGCCCCGCGGGAAAAAGGGAGGGCCAAAAATGCCTCCCTTGCCGAAAAAAACCCGGAAAATTTGCCTTTAACGGAGGAGAGTGGCGGTTGGGACCGGGGCATGGGAACCGCCCCCCCTTGCCCCCAAATCACGGGGGGGCGATTTCCCTAAAAGCGCTGCTTTTGGGGGTTTCCCCGGGTCCCACACCCCTCTTAAAATTTTTTTCCCCCTTTTTCTTCCGGTTGGGGGGGCAGGGAAATGCCGGTAAAGGGGCTTGGAGGCAAAAGTCCTTTTTGCCAGTTTCCTAAAGTCCTTTTTTCCCAAGCGCTTTCCCCCAAAGGGACAAGAGGGGGTGGAGGGTACCTCCTGGGAAAGGTGAAGGAAGTCGCTTTAGCCCCCTGGTGGGGGCCCCCTATTTTGGTCCCTGCCAAAACCGGCCCCTCCCTTGGCAGTCCCCCCAAATCCCCTGGTTTTATTTGGGGGGCGTCCATAAGGCGGGCGGGGAGGTTCGCCCGCGCTCGTGGACATATTAAAAGATGGTCCCCGATTTCGGGCCTGCTCGGTTTTTCAAAAAAGCCCCCCAAAAGGGGGGGAAAACCTCGGGCAGGGGGGGCCCCCTGCCGGGGGCGGGGGGGGTTGGGTGTTGTCGGCTTCGGGCCTTAACTTGGCTCCCCCCGGGGCCTCCCCCCTGCAGGACGCCGAATCTCCCTTGGCCCCTTCCCCCAAACCCCCAGGAAAACAGTGGTTTTTTTTTGCCCTCTTTCCCCTTTGTTCCCCTAGGAAAACCTGGCCAAGAACCCGGGAGGGGAAAGGGGAGGGGGGAAAAAAGAGGGTTGTAAAACCCGGCTTCGCTTTTTGGGGGCGTGGGGCAAAACCCAACACTCTAAATTGGATCCCCCCAGTAAAGGCCCCAATGGGCCAAAAAGAAAGGGGGTTATGTGCGGCCGAGCTGGGTAAGGGGAAATGAGGAGGAGGAGGAAATTGCCCCCCCAACCCCTTAGAGAGCGCCCCCTTCCGCGGAAAAATGCGGGGCCTGCCACGGCCGTTGAAAAAAATCAGGAACCACTCCAAACTGGGGCCATTTAACTGAAAAAGGCTGTTTGCTGGGGTTGGGGGGGTTGCCTTTTTTCTGGCCCCCGGGGGCGGGTTTTGGGAAATGAGTCGGAAAAGTTTGTTGTGCCCGCTAAAAAAAATTTAGGGGCGGTGGGGGAGGGGCCCTAAAAAAGGGGAAGGTCCCTTGTTTTTTTTTTTATTTGCTCCAAAGGTGCTGGGGTGTTTTTGCCTTTTTTGTGGGTTTTTTTGGGGGGTTTTTTTTGTTTGTTTTGGTTTTTTGTTGGGCTTTTTTGTGGGGGCCGTGAAAATTTGGGTTTTTTTTTGGTTTTTGGGGGGTTTTGCCCGTTTGTGGGATTTTTTTTTTTTTTTTGGGAAAGTGGGTGTGATTTTTTTCTTCCCCTTTGGGCAGTAGGCGCTGTGGGGGTTTTTGTTTTTTGGGTTTTGTTGTTTTCTTCTTTTTTTCTTTTTTGGTTTGGGGTTGGGGCGGGGGTTTTGCTTGGTTGTTTTTGGGGGGTGGGGGGGGGGGTTTTTTGGGGGGCTTTTTTTTTGCTTGCTGTGGGTTTGGGCTTTTGGGCGGCATGGGTCTGTGTGATGCCACTAACACACTAGAAGTCCTGTGGGTGCTTCTGAGAAGAATATAGAGGAGCTCTGTGTGATGCCACTAACACACTAGAAGTCCTGTGGGTGCTTCTGCAAAGAAAATAGAGGAGCTCTGTGTGATGCCACTAACACACTAGAAGTCCTGTGGGTGCTTCTGCAAAGAAATAGAGGAGCTCTGTGTGATGCCACTAACACACTAGAAGTCCTGTGGGTGCTTCTGCAAAGAAAATAGAGGAGCTCTGTGTGATGCCACTAACACACTAGAAGTCCTGTGGGTGCTTCTGCAAAGAAAATAGAGGAGCTCTGTGTGATGCCACTAACACACTAGAAGTCCTGTGGGTGCTTCTGCAAAGAAAATAGAGGAGCTCTGTGTGATGCCACTAACACACTAGAAGTCCTGTGGGTGCTTCTGCAAAGAAAAATAGAGGAGCTCTGTGTGATGCCACTAACACACTAGAAGTCCTGTGGGTGCTTCTGCAAAGAAAATAGAGGCTCTCTGTGTGATGCCACTAACACACTAGAAGTCCTGTGGGTGCTTCTGCAAAGAAAATAGAGGAGCTCTGTGTGATGCCACTAACACACTAGAAGTCCTGTGGGTGCTTCTGCAAAGAAAATAGGAGCTCTGTGTGATGCCACTAACACACACTAGAAGTCCTGTGGGTGCTTCTGCAAAGAAAATATAGGAGCTCTGTGTGATGCCACTAACACACTAGAAGTCCTATGGGTGCTTCTGCAAAGAATATAGAGGAGCTCTGTGTGATGCCACTAACACACTAGAAGTCCTATGGGTGCTTCTGCAAAGAAAATATAGGAGCTCTGTGTGATGGCACTAACACACTTCAAGTCCTATAGTGTGCTTCTGGGAAGAAAATAGAGGTCTGTGTGATGGGACTAACACACTTCAAGTCCTATAGTTGCTTCTGGGAACAAAATATATGAGCTCTGTGTGATGGGACTAACACACTTCAAGTCCTATAGGTGCTTCTGGGAAGAAAAATATAGCTCTGTGTGTGTGATGGGACTAACACACTTCAAGTCCTATAGGTGCTTCTGGGAACAAAATATATGCTCTGTGTGTGTGATGGGACTAACACACTTCAAGTCCTATAGGTGCTTCTGGGAAAAAAAATATAGCTCTGTGTGTGTGATGGGACTAACACACTTCAAGTCCTATAGGTGCTTCTGGGAACAAAATATAGCTCTGTGTGTGTGATGGGACTAACACACTTCAAGTCCTATAGGTGCTTCTGGGAACAAATATAGCTCTGTGTGTGATGGGACTAACACACTTCAAGTCCTATAGGTGCTTCTGGGAACAAAATATAGCTCTGTGTGTGTGATGGGACTAACACACTTCAAGTCCAATAGGTGCTTCTGGGAACAAAATATAGCTCTGTGTGTGTGATGGGACTAACACACTTCAAGTCCTATAGGTGCTTCTGGGAACAAAATATAGCTCTGTGTGTGTGATGGGACTAACACACACTTCAAGTCCTATAGGTGCTTCTGGGAACAAAATATAGCTCTGTGTGTGTGATGGGACTAACACACTAACACACTTCAAGTCCTATAGGTGCTTCTGGGAACAAAATATAGCTCTGTGTGTGTGATGGGACTAACACACTTCAAGTCCTATAGGTGCTTCTGGGAAGAAAATATAGCTCTGTGTGTGTGATGGGACTAACACACTTCAAGTCCTATAGGTGCTTCTGGGAACAAAATATAGCTCTGTGTGTGTGATGGGACTAACACACTTCAAGTCCTATAGGTGCTTCTGGGAACAAAATATAGCTCTGTGTGTGTGATGGGACTAACACACTTCAAGTCCTATAGGTGCTTCTGGGAAGAAAATATAGCTCTGTGTGTGTGATGGGACTAACACACTTCAAGTCCTATAGGTGCTTCTGGGAACAAAATATAGCTCTGTGTGTGTGATGGGACTAACACACTTCAAGTCCTATAGGTGCTTCTGGGAACAAAATATAGCTCTGTGTGTGTGATGGGACTAACACACTTCAAGTCCTATAGGTGCTTCTGGGAACAAAATATAGCTCTGTGTGTGTGATGGGACTAACACACTTCAAGTCCTATAGGTGCTTCTGGGAACAAAATATAGCTCTGTGTGTGTGATGGGACTAACACACTTCAAGTCCTATAGGTGCTTCTGGGAACAAAATATAGCTCTGTGTGTGTGATGGGACTAACACACTTCAAGTCCTATAGGTGCTTCTGGGAACAAAATATAGCTCTGTGTGTGTGTGTGGGACTAACACACTTCAAGTCCTATAGGTGCTTCTGGGAACAAAATATAGCTCTGTGTGTGTGATGGGACTAACACACTTCAAGTCCTATAGGTGCTTCTGGGAACAAAATATAGCTCTGTGTGTGTGATGGGACTAACACACTTCAAGTCCTATAGGTGCTTCTGGGAACAAAATATAGCTCTGTGTGTGTGATGGGACTAACACACACTTCAAGTCCTATAGGTGCTTCTGGGAACAAAATATAGCTCTGTGTGTGTGATGGGACTAACACACTTCAAGTCCTATAGGTGCTTCTGGGAACAAAATATAGCTCTGTGTGTGTGATGGGACTAACACACTTCAAGTCCTATAGGTGCTTCTGGGAAGAAAAATATAGCTCTGTGTGTGTGATGGGACTAACACACTTCAAGTCCTATAGGTGCTTCTGGGAAGACAATATAGCTCTGTGTGTGTGATGGGACTAACACACTTCAAGTCCTATAGGTGCTTCTGGGAACAAAATATAGCTCTGTGTGTGTGATGGGACTAACACACAAGTCAAGTCCTATAGGTGCTTCTGGGAACAAAATATAGCTCTGTGTGTGTGTGATGGGACTAACACACTTCAAGTCCTATAGGTGCTTCTGGGAAAAAAATATAGCTCTGTATGTGTGTGATGGGACTAACACACTTCAAGTCCTATAGGTGCTTCTGGGAAGAAAAATATAGCTCTGTGTGTGTGATGGGACTAACACACTTCAAGTCCTATAGGTGCTTCTGGGAACAAAAATATAGCTCTGTGTGTGTGATGGGACTAACACACTTCAAGTCCTATAGGTGCTTCTGGGAAAAAATATAGCTCTGTGTGTGTGTGATGGGACTAACACACTTCAAGTCCTATAGGTGCTTCTGGGAACAAAATATAGCTCTGTGTGTGTGATGGGACTAACACACTTCAAGTCCTATAGGTGCTTCTGGGAACAAAATATAGCTCTGTGTGTGTGATGGGACTAACACACTTCAAGTCCTATAGGTGCTTCTGGGAACAAAATATAGCTCTGTGTGTGTGATGGGACTAACACACTTCAAGTCCTATAGGTGCTTCTGGGAACAAAATATAGCTCTGTGTGTGTGATGGGACTAACACACTTCAAGTCCTATAGGTGCTTCTGGGAACAAAATATAGCTCTGTGTGTGTGATGGGACTAACACACTTCAAGTCCTATAGGTGCTTCTGGGAAGAAAATATAGCTCTGTGTGTGAAATGGGACTAACACACTTCAAGTCCTATAGGTGCTTCTGGGAACAAAATATAGCTCTGTTTGAGTGATGGGACTAACACACTTCAAGTCCTATAGGTGCTAACACACTTCAAGTCCTATAGGTGCTTCTGGGAAAGAAAATATAGCTCTGTGTGTGTGTGTGATGGGACTAACACACTTCAAGTCCTATAGGTGCTTCTGGGAACAAAATATAGGAGCTCTGTGTGTGTGGTGGGACTAACACACTACAAGTCCTATAGGTGCTTCTGGGAACAAAATATAGGAGCTCTGCCTGCCTGCCACGAACACACTACAAGTCCTATAGGTGCTTCTGGTAACAAAATATAGGAGCTCTGCCTGCCTGCCACGAACACACTACAAGTCCTATAGGTGCTTCTGGTAACAAAATATAGGAGCTCTGCCTGCCTGCCACGAACACACTACAAGTCCTATAGGTGCTTCTGGTAACAAAATATAGGAGCTCTGCCTGCCTGCCACGAACACACTACAAGTCCTATAGGTGCTTCTGGTAACAAAATATAGGAGCTCTGCCTGCCTGCCACGAACACACTACAAGCCCCTCTTTCTCAATCAATCTTTGTAACTGAATCTATCTAACTCAATTTCTGTAAGTGAATCTCTCTACCTAACTAAATCGAGCAGAGTGTCACAGAATCAGCCTGCTCAATCTGCGCCGGAACAGCATGTGACCGGCGCAGACGGCGTGGCGGCCTTTTATAGGGGGGGGGGCGTGTACTACAGCCCCTGAGCTGTAATTGGCTACAGGCGTCCTGCCTGTAGCCAATTATGGCTCTTCGAGTTTCCGGGGCTGTGATTGGCCAAGCATGCGGGGTCACAGTGCATGCTTGGCCAATCATCAGCCAGCAATGCACTGCGCCGGCCGCGCCGGCCGCAATGCATTGCGGGGCCGCTCGCAACCCACGCACGTGTTGCGAGCGGCCAAAATAGTTCTGGGCTCGCCGAGCGAGCGAACGCCCGGTGCTCGATGCGAACGTGGGTTCGCATCGAGCACCGGGCCCATCCCTAATCCTAATAAGGAAGGAATGCCAGAAATTTCTCCGTATGGCGGAGCAGATAGACACAAAAATGTATCATTTCCAGTGCAGGGCGCTCCCTTTCGGACTGTCGTCCTCCCCCGGAGTCTTTACCAAGGTTCTGGGGGAGGCACTAGTTCCGCTGAGACTTCAGTCAGTCTCAATTATTTCCTACCTAGACGACCTTCTGATCACAGCCCACTCAGAGAGTCGGCTGTCTCAGGACTTAGAGTTGACGCAGCTCAGCTTAAGTCGGTTGGGGTGGATCATCAGTCAAGAGAAATCCAAAATTACCCCAACACAGGAGATCATGTACTTGGGGTACAGGATCCTGTCGGTAGTCCAGAAAATAGTCCTGCCGGAAGAAAAGATATTCAATCTGTGGCAGAGAATAGCCTTTCTTCAAAGCAGCCCCAAATGTACGGTAAGGGAGGTAATGTCAGTGTTAGGCCTGATGACATCAGCCACCCCGGATGTACAATGGGCAAGGTTCCATCAAAGGGACCTTCAGTGGTTCTTGTTGGAACAGCTAAAGGGCAGAGGTCTAGAGGAAGAGGTCTCGATCCCCTCAAAAATAAATCGCTCCCTCCTGGTGGTGGAAGAGCACAGAACTTGAACAAAGGGGTTCTCTGGGTTCTTCCTATCACATCCACACTGAACACAGACGCGAGCAGTTGGGGCTGGGGAGCCCATCTAGGCTCGAGCTGGGCTCAGGGCAGTTGGACCTCAGAGGAGAAGGGTTTCTCCTTAAATTGGAAGGAGCTAACAGCAATCCTTCTTTAGTCGACAACGGATTTCGAATCAGGAATGGTCTCTGAATACCTCTGGGTGCAATCTCATAACAGCTCATTGGGGAAATCCAGTAGTGGATCTATTTGCAAACAGAGAGAATGCAAAGGTCCCAGATTTTTGCTCGCTATGCCCAGGAGATCAGCCCTTGGCAGTGGATGCTTTGCAGACCCCATGGACTTTCAGCCTGGCGTATGCGTTTCCTCCTCTCCACCTCATCCCGAGGGTTTTAGCAGAAGAAACCTGTTGGATTTTGGTAGCACCGTTATGGTCCAAGAGACCGTGGTTCACAATGTTGCTACAGTTAACAGACCATCCTCCTCTGAGGCTTCCCCACAGACAGGATCTCCTGTCGCAGGGACCTCTTTTTCATCCACAGGTGGCCATGCTGAGTCTTTCAGCGTGGTTACTGAAGAAATTTTGAGGCGTAAGGGTCTGACAGAAGGGGTCATTGCGACGTTACTTCAGAGTCGCAAGCCGGTCACCAGAGCTATTTACAAGACGGTCTGGAAAAAGTTCAATAGCTGGCTGAATAGCAGTAGGGAGAAAAACATGGATATTGCAAACATCCTTCAATTTCTCCAGGACGGGATAGACAAGGGATTAACCCTTAGTACTATTAAAGTGCAGATAGCTGCTTTAAGTGTTTATCTAGACAAAAGGTTACAGGAAGATCCTTTCATCTCTAGATTCTGTAAGGCGGTCTCTAGATGCAAACCAGTTAGACTCATCAGAGCTCCATCCTGGGATCTTGCAGTGGTGCTAAAAGCTTTCTTAGGGTCGCCGTTCGAGCCCATCTCAGAAGCCTCTCTATGACTAATTACTCTAAAAACAGTACTGCTGGTGGCAATCACGTCAGCCCGTAGGGTCAGTGAAATTCAAGCCCTTTCCATCAGAGAACCTTTCTTGCAGATCCTGGAGGACAGAGTCATCCTAAAGACAGACCCTGGGTTCTTACCAAAGGTAGCATCTAGTTTCCATAGGTCGCAGGATATTGTCTTACCATCCTTTTTGTCAGAACGCATCAAATGAGAAGGAGAGTTGTTTTCATTTGTTAGATGTAAGGAGGTGTATCTTAGAATACTTAAGGGTGACAGATACATTCAGAATCTCTGACTCCCTTTTTGTCCTTTTTTCTGGGCAGCGTAAGGGGCAAAAGGCTTCGAAAGTAACCATAGCTAGATGGATTAGGCTAGCTATATCAGAGGGATATAAAGCTTTGAACAAAGAGCCTCCTGGGGGTATTAAAGCTCATTCCACAAGGGCATTGTCGACATCCTGGGCAGAAAGGGCTGGTTCCACCCTGGAGCAAATATGTAAAGCAGCCACGTGGTCAAGCTTTTCCACCTTTACAAAGCACTATCGACTGGATTTAATGTCTAGTCAGGATCAGGCTTTTGGGAGGAAAGTCCTCCAAGCTGTGGTCCCCCCCTAATCTGGTGAGTACTTGGGGATCCTCTCAAGGGCTGTCCTGGAAGAGCACTTGGGAAAACTGGAGTTAGTACTTACCGGTAACTCCTTTTCCAGTGGTCTTCCAGGACAGCTCGATCCCACCCTATTATATTATACGAATGTACTAACGTTATTACCTGTTGTTGTTTATGTATTTTTCAGTTCCATCCTTCGGTTCTTGGTGAATGACTGACCAGGGACCTGAGGGACCGCCTTATGAACTGAATTGGCAATGTGTTTCCTAGGTCGATGGGAGGGACTCCATCTCTCAAGGGTTGTCCTGGAAGACCACTGGAAAAGGAGTTACCGGTAAGTACTAACTCCAGTTTTTAACAAGTTTGCACATTGTTTCCATATAACTTCAAATTTCTATCATGCAAATCTACAGTGGCAAAATAACCATCATTCTGTTAATAAATTACAAATTAAATTTGATCATATAACGTAAGTGGCATCTGATTGAAAATTCATATGATATTGCATCAAGACAAATAATAATTAATACAAATGACTACTCTCAAATCAATAAATATGCAAAAATTAACCACTTCTGGACCGCTGCACGCCGATATACACCTTTACATTGAAGAGAAATATCGCTGTTATGGCAGCAGCTAGCTGCCATAACCCCAGTATCCTTGCGGAGGCGATTGGGTCCTCTATCTGGCTGGGTATAGAGATGAGTGAGGGGACATTGCAGGGCGGAAGCAACGTCACTTCCGCCCATAGCTCTTAAAGGGCCATTTTTTTTAAACGACCAATTTTTTTTATTTTATTGCACTTGAGTGTAAATATGAGATCTGAGGTCTTTTTGACCCCAGATCTCATATTACTTAAGAGGTCCTTTTTTTTTTTTTTTTATTATAATTTTTTTTTTTAATATATATTACAAGGGATGTTTACATTTCTTGTAATAGGAATAAAAGTGACACAATTAAATTTTTTTTTTTTTTTTTTAAAACAGTGTAAAAATCTAAAATAAAAGGTAAAATAACAAAGAAAAAAAAAATGTTTTAAAAGTGCCTTGTCCCACTGAGCTTGCGCGCAGAAGCAAATGCATACATAAGTAGCGCTCGCATATGAAAACGGTGTTCAAACCACACATGTGAGGTATCACCGCAATCGGTAGAGCGAGAGCAATAATTCTAGCCCTAGACCTCCTCTGTAACTCAAAATATGCAACCTGTATAATTTTTTTAAACGTCGCCTATGGAGATTTGTAAGGGTAAAAGTTTGTCACCATTCCACAAGCGGGCGCAATTTTGAAGCGTGACATGTTGGGTATCAATTTACTCGGCGTAACATTTTTCTTTCACAATATAAAAAAAAAAATGGCCTAACTTTACTGTTTTATCTTTTACGTCAAAGTGTATTTTTTCCCACAAAAGTGCGCTTGTAAGACCGCTGTGCAAATACAGTGTGACAGAAAGCATTGCAACGAGCGCCATTTTATTCTCTATGGTGTTAGGAAAAAAAAATGTATAATGTTTGGGGGTTCTAAGTAATTTTCTAGCAAAAAAAAGTTTTTAAATTGTAAAAAACACATCTTAAAAAGAGGCTTGTTTCTTAAGTGGTTAAAATAATCATAGCTAAATAAAAATTAATATTTATACCTGAGAGGTAACCATAAAATATATACCCATAAGATAAAACTGTAGTGAACTAAACGGATTTCACTGCAACAATAAAATAGTCATAAACTATTAAATCTCTAGGATTTATACTAATGCGACATATAAATGTTGCGACTGCCATGAATTACATAAAAAAAAAAAAAAAAAAAATTGCATGACTTTTATTTTAAATAACCATAATGAACTAATTAAATTAGGATAGTTCGAGCCTGTTGGATCATTAAATCTATGCTGATGCTACATATAGATATTGCAGCTTACATAGGTCGCATACCAAAAAACGCATAACTATTTTTAAATAACCAACTAAATTCACTACAGCATAAAGATAGTTCAAAACTGTTGGCTCATTCAGATCTATACTAATGCGACATCAAAGTATTACAACTACCATGAGTCGCATACAAAAAATTGTATAACTAACTTTTAGACAACCGCATTAAAATAGTTTATAACTGTTAGATCCCCAAGACCCGTTATAAATTAAAAGGCGAATGAAGGTTCGCAGTCCAAGGACCACGGCTATGGAATGCTCTACCCACGGACATCCGCTCGGAAGAAAACCATCTGGCCTTCAGGAAGAAGCTCAATACCCATCTCTTTTGAAGACCCAGACAGACACTGGCGGCAAAAGCGCCCTGAGGCGATTTAGTTTGCAGATGTAGCGCTATACAAGTTATTCATTCATTCAGATCATCATAAAATATGCTGTTAACCTTTTTATGGGGCATCCTCCAGGATTGATCCAGATCCAACTAAGATGGCTGTCCCCTGCACTGTGGTCTCCTTAAAAATGATTGCTGCACTTCTGCATTAAGGAATATTCTGTTTAACTCTGTTCACACCGCAGAAGGAAAATACAGCTGCAACAAAGGAAGAAGTTCCACAGCAGTTATCAGCTACAGTCCAGGTTACAAATATAACAAAAATCTGTCCACTTCCCTCTAAATCCCACTCCCTGGGTGTTTCAATCTACAAATATAGTATAAGGGGGGATGTGGTGGACCACATATAAACCTATTTATGAAACCTTGGCCAACCTTAAGCTTTTTTAAGCACTTGTCATCCACGCTATAGCCGAAACATGGCTACAGCGTGGACTTAATTTGCTGGGAATGCGTCCCTGGACGTCCTTCCATGCTTGATCGGCCTGCGCGCCCCCTGCAGGGCAGGCGCAGCGCGCTCTGTGATCAGCGAGACTATGAGACTCGCCTGATCCCAGATCGGAGTAAGGGGTTGATCCTGACCCCTTACCACGTGATCAGCTGTCAGCCAATGACAGCTGATCATGTGATGTAAATAGAGCCGGCAATCTGCTATTTTTCCTCCTCACGCTGGAAGCGCGAGGAGGAAAAATAAAGCCGATCACATCAGTCCCGATCGTAGAAAGTCACTAGTGTCACCTACCAGTGCCCAACAGCGTCACCTATCAGTGCCCACAGTGTCACCTATCAGTGCCGCCTATCAGTGCCCTCAGTGCCACCTATAAATCACCAATAAATCGTCATTACCAATGCTGCCTATCAATACCACCTACCAGTGCCCATCAGTGACATATATTAGTGCCACCTATCAGTGACACCCAATTAGGGTCCATAAGTGCCATCTTATCAGTGTCTTCTGTGCCTATCAGTGCCGCCTTATCAGTGCCCATCAGTGCAGCCTTGTTTGGCAAAAAATAAAAACCCCAGTGGTGAATAAATACCACCAAAAGAAAGCTCCATTACTCCAGTACAGCGAAGCATGACCGCGCAATTGTCATTCAAAGTGTGACAGCGCAGAAAGCTGAAAATTGATCTGGGCAGGAGGGGGGTTTAAGTGCCCAGTAAGCAAGAGGTTAAAGGTAAATCATCCCTCTCTTATTTACCTCTACAGAAAATCTCACTTGGCTATGTTAGGGATAAAAAACAACCAACATTTAAAAGTATAAAAAAAATTTTCCTGGGGTAAGGGACATATGTGATGCCCAGGATAATTGGTAGAACTTGCTTGGGACAAATATATACAGTCCAGTACATACTCTTCATTTATGCTCCTGCACATCACTTCCTCTCTAATCTTTAGGTCTTTCTCCTCCAGCACATCGCTTCCTTTCTAAACTTCAGGTCTTACTCCTCCAGCACATCGCTTCCTCTCTAAACTCCAGGCACAGCTAGTGGTTAGGCCTGACACTGGCTCAGCCAGGCCTTTAGCAATTGTCCTTTGCAGGCAGGGATGGCGGGCCCCTATAGTGTAGCAAAAGAAAATGTTTCTGGTGCTTGCTGTCCTACATGCAGCTACTGAGCCCAGTAAGCCCTCTTCAGGTCCTGCCAGCCCTCCTGGCTGCAGCTGCCTCTCTCCACTGCCCCATTTACCACAGTCCACTCTTCTGGTTCTGCACCCATCTCAAACTGCAGTCCTCTCAGGCGTGCCTCCCCAGTCCTCCCGACTGTGCCTCACTCACCAGCCCTCCAGTTGTCCTCCCTGGAGTCTCTCAGTAATGCTCTCTCCCACTGTCCTCTCTGTGCTTTCTCTTGTGTCTCCGGTCCAGGACCTTTTCATGCCTTCCTGAAGGTGGTCCCGACTGCACCCGAGCCCAGGCCCTCCCCCCCACCTCAGACTGGGAGCTCTCTCCAAGGCCCCAATAGCCTGCACACTCTCTTTCTCCAGCTCTTCCATCTGACAACTCTTCCCAAACTGGGCTGACCTTGGGTATTTAAGGAGGCCTGTCCCCTGCCAATCCAAGTTGGGGATTGGTCAGGGATCCTTAGAATACCCCAGGCAGCTCCACCTCTCCTCTCCTCCTCTCTTTCCAGAGCATTCTAGAAGCCTCTGGAAACAAGAGGGAGGTCTTAGTGATGCTGCCTGTGAGTCACCCAGCTTCTACCCTGAGCCACTCCCAGCCCAGTCCAAACAAAAACAAACAGGCCTGGCTGCCAGCGCTGTGCAATTGCTCGGTCATGAAACACTGTACCTAAATTAAATTTATATAATTTTCTCTTTTTACACAAATGGAGATTTCTTTTGGTGGTATTTGATCACCACTGACTTTTTTATTTTTTTATTATATAAACAAAAAAAGATCGAAAAACTTTGAAAAAAAAAAAGATTTTTTCTGTTTCCTGTTATTAAACATAGCCAATAAAATCGAATTTCTTCATAAAATGTATTCTGCTACATGTCTTTAGTAAAAAGCGAATGGTGTCTACAAACTATGGTATATATACTGGAATTTACACAGCTTTTAAGCAGCTCTGACTTTCTGACTACCTATCACATTTCTTGAGGTGATAAGCTGCCAGGACAGTACAAACACCCCCCAAATGACTCCTTTTTGGAAAGTAGACACCCTAAGCTGAGAGACATTTGGAGACCATGTATGTGACAAATGTTATTTGTCACAAGTTTTTAAAAAACATCAAACAAAAAATATTATAATTTTTTTTAAACAAAGTTGTCTTTTTAATTAGATATTTCTCACACATGCCATGGGTATATGAGGAATTACACCCCAAAACACTTTCTGCTACTTATCTAAAGTATGGGGATACCACATGTGAGAGACTTATTTGCAGCCTAGACACGTACAGGGGCCCAAAATCCAAGCACCTTCAGGCTTTCATGGGGCGTTAATTACTCATTGGATTTCCAGACTTATTTTCTAAAGCCCTAAAATGGCAGGACAGTATAAAAAAACAAAAAACAAATGACCCCTTTTTGGAAAGTGGACACCCCAAGGTATTTGCTGTGAGGCATGTTGAGTCTTTGGAAAATCATATATTTTTTGCCAAGTTTTTGGAAAATGGAAAAAAATCGATGTGGATGAAGAAATCTCTGTCAGAAAAAAGTGAAAAAAGTATATCCCGAGCATAGGAGCTACTGTCCCTGACCACTCCACGCTCCTAATGAGGGGCATTCATGTTTTTTTTTTTTTAACTGCGGATGGAGAAATCTCCCCTTGCAGCCCTGCAGGCACTGACATTTGTATTCTGAGAGAAGCACCCTAACACTGTCAGAATACACAGATCAGTGCTGTAGCTGCTTGGTGTTCCTGAAAAGCAAATAACAACAGTTAAAAATAACACACAGTAACAATAAAACATTAACTCAATAAATACACAACTTTTTTAAAACTTTTTTGTAACTTAACTTTTCAGAACATTAACCTTTCTAACCTTTCTTGTTCACATCACTGGATTGTGATGGGGCTCAGGTAAGTATTTAGGGGGGCTGTTGCACACAGAAGTTTTTTTTTTACCTTCATGTATAGAATGCAGGTAATAAACCTTGAGCCTTTAATGATGCTTAAAGTGCAACAATAAAACTAAAAAATTCCTTTAAACATAGAGCCTGGTGGGTCCCCTTAGTCGGCCTGTAACGTGGTGCATCTGTACCATGCAAAGAACATGCTGTAGCAAAAATGAAATTTCTAAAAAAAAAAAAAAAACGCATTTAAATTGACTTAAATAATTAAAAAAACAGTGTGTGGACCCCCTAGTTCATACCAGGCCCTTTGGGTCCAGTATAGATTTTAAGGGGCCACCCAAAATCCATACCAGACCCTTATCCAGGCATGCAGCCTGGCAGGTAAGGAAGGGGGGGACGAGCGAGTGACCCCCCTCCTGAACCATACCAGGCCACATGCTCTGTCCCCCCACCCCAAAGCACCTTGTCCCCATGTTGATAGGGACAAGGGCCTCATACCCACAACCATGGCCGGTGGTTGTGGGGGTCTGCGGGCAGCGAGCTTATCGGAATCTGGAAGCCCCCATTTAACAAGGGGCCCCCCACATCCCAGCCCCCCCTATGTGAATGAATATGGGGTACCCTACCCATTCACCAAAAAAGTGTCACAAAGTAATAAAAACACACAGACGGTTTTTGACAATTCCTTTATTAAAAAATAAAAAAATTGTGTCCCCTAAGTAAATCCATCCATCAATCATGCCGCCACAACCAAAAAGGAAAAAGAAAACAGCTGCTCTCGCCGACATGTCATTTGACATTTCTTATATAGGGATGGGGCGGGCCCACCTGGCTATGTCCCCTGGTGTCACCTCCTTCTTCTGACATCACGGACCCAGAATGCATTGGTCCATGACGTTACAAGGGGGGTGGTGCCCCCTGGCAACATCAAAGCGCAGAGGAGGCATTCAGCTGGTATTCGGACCGAATTCGGCCGGGCGTTTTTTTGGGGGTTTTTTTCATGCCAGCGGTGCTGCTTGCGGTGTGATTGACAATGGATTTGCATCGAGGGACACTGTTTTTTTATTTTTTAATTTGTCAAAAACGTTCACGAGACCACGCTCGCTCTTTTAGGGTAAATCAAATGAATGAGTGTATGTTGCATCAAATAGGCAGGAAGGTGAGTAATCATCGGGGTCAGGCTAGGGACCCCATACTCACCAATGGGCTGGACCAGGCCATCAGTCACTGATTCCACCGGTGGGGCTGTGTTTTTTACCACCCAGAACAATGGGGGACACCGCGTCTTGCGGCCCCATGCAGCGACGAGTATCTTTAGCGCTCGTACACCGCCCTGTTCGCACATGACTTTGGGGGCGGAGGGTTTGGTCCCTCCCCCTCTGGGGGTATAATTGGAGTTGACATGGCAGCTTTTTTCACTCACATGAGTTCACACTCACACCAGCTGCACTTCCACGATGAGATGGTCTCACATCACACCCATGTAAATTGTTTTGCTGTTTGGCTTAGTTGACATTTTAGCACATTTGTTTGCCTTTATCTTCAACCCCCACTCTATTCCACTCAATGTGCACTTGCACACTTACTGGCCCAACATTTCTTTACTCTGTACTGTCCTTTATTTATGCCCTTTTAGTCTCCCAACATATACCAGCATTTACTTTATGCTGGTCCCTATACACTTATATGTATATGAAACAATGCAGAAAAATCACATGCATCTACATACTCTCTTATTATTTTTGTAATATGCATACCCAACACAGCAGGAAGTTTACCTTATTCCCAGGGTCTTTCTGATATATACATATACTTTTTTTTTTACCATCTTTACAGTTCATGATCATGGACAACGGGAGACTTCTAGGGACACTTATATTTGTATCTACCAAGGCCATGTTGGTCCTCTGTTGGGGTTACCTTTTGCTCCTCTCCCTCAGCTCCCGTGCTGGATGTTTTTTGCTGCCGCCGCTGGTGGAATCAGCGTCTGATGGCCTGGTCCAGCACATTGGTGAGTATGGGGTCCCTAGCATGACCCTGATGATTACTCACCTTCCTGCTTCTATGTGATGCAACATACACTCATTCATTTGATTTACTTCTTGTATTACAGATTTAGCAAAGCATTTACCCCTGAAGAGCGAGTGTGGTCTCGCAAAATGTTGTTGGGGACTACTCATGCTTTCAAATTTCTCTGATGTTTGTATATTGGTATATATTGTTTTACCATGTATGTGTATTTGTAAACAAATCTACACCAAGCCTCTTCTATATTAAAGACCAAGAGTAGACAGCGGCGCTCAACATATATCAAATATATGTGTGTCCCTACAAAAAATAAAAGAAAATATAATAATCAAATAAAAAATAAAAAAAATAAAAATATAAAAATATAAAAATAAAAATAAGAAATAAATGAAAAATAAAAATAAAAATAAAAATTAAAAATCAAAAGTAAAAAATAAACAAATAAAGATAACAGTATATATAAATCACCAAAAGTGCTAAGTGGAACAAATATAATATGTGTATAAAAACAAATTATATAAATCAATGAAAGATAACAAGTGCACGACAAAATATGTGTATAATTATCAGTGCAATACTGATTTCTGCAAAGAAAACGATAAGTGATAATACGAATCGCATACAAAGTCCATGCAATTTATCACACAATGTGCAAATGAACGTGAAAAACTCTTCCTTTGATCTTCCACCACACCACTGTGATCCGTGCTTCCACTTCCCCAAAAGAAACGCACTCACCGCATCTATTGCCCGCACTCTCGTGACAGGCTAATAAACTTTTGGATTCCACCCAAGAAAGTAAATAATCAATCCTATAACGATCTGTGTTCGGATCTCTCCATATGTGAAAATAAAAGGATTGCTCCAATAGTGTAAAAACGTATAAACTTTATTCACACCACACTAAAGAATCTCCAATAGTCACACTCACATTTGATTTAGTTCAAGCCAGCATAAATGAGTTTTACCACAGCACGCTTCACTTCAAATGTACACACTGAAAAAACGTTTGCAGTCACGGCGGACTCGAGGTGTGTACAGGCAGTCACAGATGTTGCTCACCCCCTCCTTCCTGCTCGCGCTCCAAGATAGGATCAATTTTCTTCCAAAGGACTTCTCACATCAACGTGTAACTAGTAACTAGATTAATTGCCGCTCAGCCACGCCCCCGACATGTTTCGTCATTAGGACTTAATCATAGGGTTGGCTGAGCGGCGTGGCAATCAATCAATTTATACCCTTTTCTTGGCGACCCTCCTGCGCATGCGCAATCCCTCTGCACTCGCGCATGCGCCCAACACATACTGCGCCTGCGCACTCCTCGCGTCCCCGTTCATGCAATATACAGGCATTTAAATGGGGCACCGTTCGGCACAGGATCTCAACATTATTTAGCAACCATTACCACTCAGTGACGAATGTCCATGGTTGTGTGCAGTACATAGTATAGTTGGGGACAAATCAGCACACAGTTATCACACAGCGCCATATAACATGGGCTACGTGCCGCCTTCATCCTAGTGGGCTAAATGCTGCACAAATTAACTCTAAACCTGCCGGCCACTAAACTGCGCCTGCAGATAGCACTGTTATATATATAAAGATATCATGCATTAAATCCACATGTTTGACCATAGTATTAGTAGTCATTATAAGGTTAATTAATCCCAATACATAAACAAGGGCAAACTGCAGATAAAATATCCAATTAGTAAATATTGTCCACTATAGGCGACATATACCACCAAACAACTGGATATCTTCTCATGAGCCATATATATAAATTTGGAGTGCAATACGGATTTAAATTCTATTTAAACAATATTTACATATCTCATCCAAACATTATTTAAAATCTACTTAGATGTGCTTGATGACTCAAAACCCTACAGGTATTTCACCATCTGTATCAGTGGGATATGAATATAAGCCATCTATCAAAATATACCAAAATATACCTAGAATTGGTGACTGGGCTGAACACCATAGCAATGTACTCTTCATTGTTAATGGTCAAAAGTACATCACAAAAATAGAACACATTAGAAATATAAAAAATATTAAAAATATTAAAAATATTAAAAATATTAAAAATATTGAAAATATTCAACATATTAAAAATATCAAAAATATTAGCGACATTAGCAAAATTTCAACATTATAAAAATATATATATATATATATTTTTTCCCTTTCCTGAGTGAAATTAAAAGATAAGACGAAGAGAGGACCTTGTTAATTATCCACTCTATCATCCTTCACTCATCACATCATGTACCATACATGAGTTGAAATACAATCTCAGAAATTATTAATGAAACAGTTCAGGTCTAACTCTATGTTTAACCCCCTAGGCGTTAAACATTTAAAAAGAAAGATCCACCTAGTTTCCCTCTGCGACAGGTCCCTCACTCTATTGGAGCCCCTCCAGGTCGGGTATACCACATCAATTCCAACAAATTGTAAGAGGCTAGGGTCCTGTTGATGTTTTTCTTTAAAATGAAGGGAAACACTGTGGTACCTAAAACCTTTGCGTATATTGGCCAGATGTTCCGCTATACGTATTCTTAATAATCTTTTGGTTCTCCCAATATAGAATAAGCCACAAGGGCACCACATTAAGTATACAACGAAGGGCGTATTGCAGGTTATAAACTCCTTAATGGAGAACGTTTCATTGTAATTATTCGTTACCGCCGTTACTCCCCTGTTCTGTATTTTAACTGTACGACAGCACACACACTTCCTACAACAAAAGAAACCCTTTAAGTCTATTTTCAGACTCCCTTCCCCTGGGGGGTCCAAGATCTTTTTGACAACCTGATCACCAAAGCTTGGTGCCTTTCTGTATATGAACTTTGGTTGTTGAGGAAGAATCTCCTTCAAGTGCCTATCCCTGCAGAGGATATGCCAATGTTTTCTGTATATGCTCTCAATCTCCTTGTATTGACAGTGAAAGCTTGAAATAAAGCCAACTTGATGATGATTGGAGGCTGGTTGTATTTCTTTTTTCTTAAAACACTCTGTTCTCGGTGTCTGTGCAATCCCATTGATTATTCCATCAATGGTCTGCCCATCATAACCTTTCTGCACGAACTTTTGTTTTAGCATATCAGCTTGTGTAAAGAAATCATCCAGCTCTGTACAGTTACGCCGAACACGTAAAATCTGCCCTTTAGGTATATTCCTTATCCATGCAGGGTGATGACCACTCCTGATGGATAAGTAACTGTTTCGATCTGTCGCTTTAAAATATACCTTTGTACTGAGGGTATTAGAGTTCTTGTTAATTGTAACATCCAAGAAATTTACCGACTCCTCACTTATTTGGTAATCTAACCTTATGTTTCTTTCATTGCGATTCAATGACTCCAAAAATCCTACTACTGACTCCCTGGAACCCTCCCAAATGAATAGGAGGTCATCTATAAATCTACGATAAAATATCAACTGTGGCAACTGATTGCTAAAAATTTGTTTATCTTCCCATTCTGCCATAAACAGGTTGGCGAGGCTGGGAGCATACTTCGCTCCCATTGCCACGCCAACCTGTTGGGAAAAAAATTGTCCTCCGAACCAAAAATAATTATGCGACATACAAAAATCAAGTATGTGTCCCAAAAATTGCTTCTGAACATGGGGAATATCTTCACGCCTGCTCAGAGCCCAATTCAAGGCCAGCGCCGCATCCTCATGCTGTATCACAGTGTATAAAGAGGCGACATCCGCCGTGACTAGGAAGGTTGTAGTGGACTCATTAAGCTTCACCTCTTGTAATAACATTAATAATTCTGAAGTATCCTTCAAATATGCTTTAGTGGTTCTAACACTAGGCTGGAGAAATTTATCCAAGTATTCTCCCAGCCTAGACGTCACAGAGCCAATTCCATTGACTATTGGTCGTGGTGGTGGTACTTTAACATTTTTGTGAACCTTCGGCAGCGTGTAGATTATCGGAATTCTACACGCGCTGGGGACCAGATATCTTTTTTCTTTCAAATTTAAAGCTTTGGTCTTATATCCCCATTCCACCAGAGCCATTAGTTGTATTGAATATGCTTCAGTAGGATCTGTTGGCAATTTCTTATATGTTATTTCATCTCCCAAGAGTTCCAAAAGCTGGTTCTGATAGAATGACCTATCCATCACCACCACCCCTCCCCCCTTATCTGCCGGGCGGATAATTATATTTTTCCTCGCCTCTAGTGAGTCGATCCCCTCCTTAATGTGTTCAGGATTCACTCTCTTTTTTTGAGGCAATTCTTCTATATCCTGTAGCACCAAATTTTTGAACACCTCTATATAATGATTGCTGGTGTTCTGGGGGTTGAAGGTTGACCTGTTCTTCAAACCACTGTCTATTCTCCTATTTATATTGGTTCTAACCATGGGATTGATGGGATGATTTAGAAAATATTTTTTGATGTTCATAGTTCTAATGAACTTCTGCGTATCTATATAGACATCGAATTTATTCATCATCTTTCTTTGTGCACACTTCAGGCCTAAATTCAGAATGTTGAATTCCTTCTGATCGAGTTCAACATTACTGATATTATAAATGCCCTTATTTAAACATCCCTCATCCTTTTTTTTGGAGGATACTCGTTTGCCTGCCCTACACCCACGTTTTCTCTTTGGGGGGGCAAGCTCTCTCTGTTTGGGGCATATGGGGGATCGACTCACTAGAGGCGAGGAAAAATATAATTATCCGCCCGGCAGATAAGGGGGGAGGGGTGGTGGTGATGGATAGGTCATTCTATCAGAACCAGCTTTTGGAACTCTTGGGAGATGAAATAACATATAAGAAATTGCCAACAGATCCTACTGAAGCATATTCAATACAACTAATGGCTCTGGTGGAATGGGGATATAAGACCAAAGCTTTAAATTTGAAAGAAAAAAGATATCTGGTCCCCAGCGCGTGTAGAATTCCGATAATCTACACGCTGCCGAAGGTTCACAAAAATGTTAAAGTACCACCACCACGACCAATAGTCAATGGAATTGGCTCTGTGACGTCTAGGCTGGGAGAATACTTGGATAAATTTCTCCAGCCTAGTGTTAGAACCACTAAAGCATATTTGAAGGATACTTCAGAATTATTAATGTTATTACAAGAGGTGAAGCTTAATGAGTCCACTACAACCTTCCTAGTCACGGCGGATGTCGCCTCTTTATACACTGTGATACAGCATGAGGATGCGGCGCTGGCCTTGAATTGGGCTCTGAGCAGGCGTGAAGATATTCCCCATGTTCAGAAGCAATTTTTGGGACACATACTTGATTTTTGTATGTCGCATAATTATTTTTGGTTCGGAGGACAATTTTTTTCCCAACAGGTTGGCGTGGCAATGGGAGCGAAGTATGCTCCCAGCCTCGCCAACCTGTTTATGGCAGAATGGGAGGATAAACAAATTTTTAGTAATCAGTTGCCACAGTTGATATTTTATCGTAGATTTATAGATGACCTCCTATTCATTTGGGAGGGCTCCAGGGAATCAGTAGTAGGATTTTTGGAGTCATTGAATCGCAATGAAAGAAACATAAGGTTAGATTACCAAATAAGTGAGGAGTCGGTAAATTTCTTGGATGTTACAATTAACAAGAACTCTAATACCCTCAGTACAAAGGTATATTTTAAAGCGACAGATCGAAACAGTTACTTATCCATCAGGAGTGGTCATCACCCTGCATGGATAAGGAATATACCTAAAGGGCAGATTTTACGTGTTCGGCGTAACTGTACAGAGCTGGATGATTTCTTTACACAAGCTGATATGCTAAAACAAAAGTTCGTGCAGAAAGGTTATGATGGGCAGACCATTGATGGAATAATCAATGGGATTGCACAGACACCGAGAACAGAGTGTTTTAAGAAAAAAGAAATACAACCAGCCTCCAATCATCATCAAGTTGGCTTTATTTCAAGCTTTCACTGTCAATACAAGGAGATTGAGAGCATATACAGAAAACATTGGCATATCCTCTGCAGGGATAGGCACTTGAAGGAGATTCTTCCTCAACAACCAAAGTTCATATACAGAAAGGCACCAAGCTTTGGTGATCAGGTTGTCAAAAAGATCTTGGACCCCCCAGGGGAAGGGAGTCTGAAAATAGACTTAAAGGGTTTCTTTTGTTGTAGGAAGTGTGTGTGCTGTCGTACAGTTAAAATACAGAACAGGGGAGTAACGGAGGTAACGAATAATTACAATGAAACGTTCTCCATTAAGGAGTTTATAACCTGCAATACGCCCTTCGTTGTATACTTAATGTGGTGCCCTTGTGGCTTATTCTATATTGGGAGAACCAAAAGATTATTAAGAATACGTATAGCGGAACATCTGGCCAATATACGCAAAGGTTTTAGGTACCACAGTGTTTCCCTTCATTTTAAAGAAAAACATCAACAGGACCCTAGCCTCTTACAATTTGTTGGAATTGATGTGGTATACCCGACCTGGAGGGGCTCCAATAGAGTGAGGGACCTGTCGCAGAGGGAAACTAGGTGGATCTTTCTTTTTAAATGTTTAACGCCTAGGGGGTTAAACATAGAGTTAGACCTGAACTGTTTCATTAATAATTTCTGAGATTGTATTTCAACTCATGTATGGTACATGATGTGATGAGTGAAGGATGATAGAGTGGATAATTAACAAGGTCCTCTCTTCGTCTTATCTTTTAATTTCACTCAGGAAAGGGAAAAAAATATATATATATATTTTTATAATGTTGAAATTTTGCTAATGTCGCTAATATTTTTGATATTTTTAATATGTTGAATATTTTCAATATTTTTAATATTTTTAATATTTTTTATATTTTTTATATTTCTAATGTGTTCTATTTTTGTGATGTACTTTTGACCATTAACAATGAAGAGTACATTGCTATGGTGTTCAGCCCAGTCACCAATTCTAGGTATATTTTGGTATATTTTGATAGATGGCTTATATTCATATCCCACTGATACAGATAGTGAAATACCTGTAGGGTTTTGAGTCATCAAGCACATCTAAGTAGATTTTAAATAATGTTTGGATGAGATATGTAAATATTGTTTAAATAGAATTTAAATCCGTATTGCACTCCAAATTTATATATATGGCTCATGAGAAGATATCCAGTTGTTTGGTGGTATATGTCGCCTATAGTGGACAATATTTACTAATTGGATATTTTATCTGCAGTTTGCCCTTGTTTATGTATTGGGATTAATTAACCTTATAATGACTACTAATACTATGGTCAAACATGTGGATTTAATGCATGATATCTTTATATATATAACAGTGCTATCTGCAGGCGCAGTTTAGTGGCCGGCAGGTTTAGAGTTAATTTGTGCAGCATTTAGCCCACTAGGATGAAGGCGGCACGTAGCCCATGTTATATGGCGCTGTGTGATAACTGTGTGCTGATTTGTCCCCAACTATACTATGTACTGCACACAACCATGGACATTCGTCACTGAGTGGTAATGGTTGCTAAATAATGTTGAGATCCTGTGCCGAACGGTGCCCCATTTAAATGCCTGTATATTGCATGAACGGGGACGCGAGGAGTGCGCAGGCGCAGTATGTGTTGGGCGCATGCGCGAGTGCAGAGGGATTGCGCATGCGCAGGAGGGTCGCCAAGAAAAGGGTATAAATTGATTAATTGCCACGCCGCTCAGCCAACCCTATGATTAAGTCCTAATGACGAAACATGTCGGGGGCGTGGCTGAGCGGCAATTAATCTAGTTACTAGTTACACGTTGATGTGAGAAGTCCTTTGGAAGAAAATTGATCCTATCTTGGAGCGCGAGCAGGAAGGAGGGGGTGAGCAACATCTGTGACTGCCTGTACACACCTCGAGTCCGCCGTGACTGCAAACGTTTTTTCAGTGTGTACATTTGAAGTGAAGCGTGCTGTGGTAAAACTCATTTATGCTGGCTTGAACTAAATCAAATGTGAGTGTGACTATTGGAGATTCTTTAGTGTGGTGTGAATAAAGTTTATACGTTTTTACACTATTGGAGCAATCCTTTTATTTTCACATATGGAGAGATCCGAACACAGATCGTTATAGGATTGATTATTTACTTTCTTGGGTGGAATCCAAAAGTTTATTAGCCTGTCACGAGAGTGCGGGCAATAGATGCGGTGAGTGCGTTTCTTTTGGGGAAGTGGAAGCACGGATCACAGTGGTGTGGTGGAAGATCAAAGGAAGAGTTTTTCACGTTCATTTGCACATTGTGTGATAAATTGCATGGACTTTGTATGCGATTCGTATTATCACTTATCGTTTTCTTTGCAGAAATCAGTATTGCACTGATAATTATACACATATTTTGTCGTGCACTTGTTATCTTTCATTGATTTATATAATTTGTTTTACACATATTATATTTGTTCCACTTAGCACTTTTGGTGATTTATATATACTGTTATCTTTATTTGTTTATTTTTTACTTTTGATTTTTTATTTTTATTTTTATTTTTCATTTATTTCTTATTTTTATTTTTATATTTTTATATTTTTATTTTTTTTATTTTTATTTGATTATTATATTTTCTTTTATTTTTTGTAGGGACACACATATATTTGATATATGTTGAGCGCCGCTGTCTACTCTTGGTCTTTAATATAGAAGAGGCTTGGTGTAGATTTGTTTACATTCACATTTACCTTTAAAGTGGCAGCTATAGTTAGGTAGAGATCAGTTTTTTCTCCTGAGCGCAGTGGATAGGCATTCAAATAAGGGCGGTTGTTTTGTTTTCCTATACGTTGTAATATACATGTATGTGTATTGTCTCATGTTCACATTATATGCATATTTTTTCGGCCTGTAGATATTCCTGTTGTGTTTCAGATGCGCAACAATTGTAATAAATCTACCTTATTTTACTTCCATGACATGTTTCTTAACTAACCATATTCGCCTCACTCAAAGTCCCAGGGCGAACCCCTTGTATATATTTATTGAATTAGGGATGGAGGTGATGTTGGGGTAACACCAGACTTTGGATCATTTATGTACCTTGCTGATAATAGCCTTCTTGATCCCCTACAGTCTGGATTTCGTCCTCAACACTCCACAGAATCTGCTCTCCTAAAACTAACAAACGATCTACTAATGGACAAAACCAATGGACACTATTCTGAATTCCTACTCCTGGACCTCTTTGCTGCCTTTAATATGGATGACCACCACCTCCTCCTAAAAAAACTCCAAACCTTTGGTCTCCATGACTGTACTCTTCGCTGGTTCTCTTCCTACTTAACCAACCCAACCTTTAGCGTTACTTACAATTCTACTTCCTCCTCTCCTCTTCCTTTCTCTGTTGGGGTCCCCCAAAGTTCTGTTCTTGGACTCCTATTTTCAATCTACACTTCCTCCCTGGGTCAGCTGATAGCCTCCCATGGCTTCCAATACCACCTCTACACTGACAACACCCAAATCTATTTCTCTACCCCTCAGCTCACTCCTTCAGTCTCCTCACGTGTCACTAATTTACTATCAGATATATCAGTCTGGATGTCACACCACTTCCTCAAACTTAATCTATCCAAAACTAAACTTATAATTTTTCCTCCCCACGTGCCTCTTCCCCTGATCTCTCTGTCAAAATCGATGGCACAACTATAAGCCCATCCACACATGCCAAGGTCCTAGGTGTAGTCCTGGACTCTGAACTCTCCTTTAAGCCCCACCTCCAATCACTGTCCAAATCTTGCCGCCTCAACCTCCGTAAACATCTCCAAAATATGCCCCTTTCTAACCAATGACACAACAAAGCTCTTAATTCACTCCCTGGTCATCTTTTGCCTCGACTACTGCAACTCCCTTCTCATTGGCTTACCTCCACATAGTCTATCCCCCCTTCAATCCATCATGAATGCTGTTGCCAGACTCATCCACCTCACCAATCGCTCTGTCTGCTACTCCTCTCTGTCAAGCCCTCCACTGACTTCCGCTCACCCAACAAATTAAATTCAAAATACTAACAATTACTTATAGATGGCTTTTTAGTCTCAAAGGTAGAAATATATGTGCTGTCCCTTCTTTAAGTGCATATAGAAAATTATATAATAATTAACAAAACATATATAAAGTGCATCAGTGTAAACAAATATGTAACAGAACCTCAGCATATCATTTATTATCCCAAACAATGAATAAAATGTACAAGTGTTAAATAAGTGAATGTCATTTAAACAAAAAAAACTAAAGTTCATGCGCAAAGTCCATGATAAATCATCAAAAAATGTGCTGTGGATGAAATACTACAATTCATATTGTTCTCCAAGTGTGCCCACATTTCCAAGTACCCAAGCTCTTTATCAGAGACATGGGATCTTTAAATTACAGGAGGTCAATTCAGCTCACAAACAACACATCTACAGTTTCCTCTTAACAGCTCCAGGAATAGGCTGCCCCCAAAATTAGGTCAGGTGTGAAATCAACAGTCTACGCCTGGCTTAGTCCTTTATAGTATTATATATGCAGATAGAAAGCAGCTTATGATGACAGACCAAGCCACTGAATATCACACCAACATGAGCGCCTCCGAACTTGACTATCTAAAGCAATTGCTGGATTATAGGGATGGCTTTTTAGTCTCAAAGGTAAGAATATATGTCTAAAATACTATTTTCTTTATATTTAGTATTCCTACTTTTGTACTTGATTGTTCATTGTTTGTTTGTGACTTTTACAGTGTATATACATCCACTAAACAGATCCATATTGTCTATTAGACATTCATTTTACAGCAGAAATCATGTGAACATTATTCCCTCTTTTAGAGAATTATTTGTTTAGTCATTGTTTTATTTAAGTACTAAGGTAATATGAGGTAATGGCCTTCCAAAAATATTACTAAATTTGAAATGTATAAACTGGACACAACCCATTAGGGGAAATTCAATAAAGCTGCTGTGCTACTTTTCTGGTGTGGATTGCTCTTGTTAATGTGTTGCACCTAATAAAAAACAAAAATCTGTGACAGTTCTGGTTCTGATAGCGACTTGTGTGCCAAATGCAGGTAGTCCTAATTTGCTCCACTTCAGTGGCAGCTGGTCCATAATGGGTGTAGGCGGCAACCCCCTAGTTTGCATGCGGTTTGCATGTGGGGCTCCAGGCTCATAGCTTTCTATAAAGTTTTTTTTTAGAGCCTGAGGCTCTAATTGGCTTGAAAAAAGGTTGGGAACCCACCCACTTCTGACACTAGTGAATCAATATTCGTTACCAGTTTCTGGCTTCTCCTCCCAGCCAATCAGGACAGGAGGCGGATCTAAAGAAGACCTAGTTTGCTGGAATCTGCGGAAGCCATGGCGTTGTGACCCTGGAGGGGTGAGTTTGTTTGCCGCCCCCCCCCCCCCAAAAAAGGTTTAGCACCAGCCGCCACTGATCCACTTCTACATTGTGGTGCAACACCTGAGCCAAGTTCAAAATAAAATAGGGACAGTTCGGGTGGAATTCAATAAAGCTGCTGCACACCTTTACTGGCATTAATCCCCATGGCTTCCAATACCATCTCTACACTGATGACACACAAATCTATTTCTCTGCCCCTCAGCTCACTCCCTCCATATCTTCATGTATCACTAATTTACAAACAGATATATCAGTCTGGATGTCACACCACTTCCTCAAACTCAATCCAAAACTGAACTTATAATTTTTCCTCCCCACGTGTCCCTTCCCCTGATCTCTCTGTCAAAATCGATGGCACAACTATAAGCCCATCCCCGCATGCCAAGGTCCTAGGTGTAGTCCTGGACTCTGAACTCTCCTTAAGGCCCCACGCTCAATCATTGTCAAAATATTGCCGCCTCAACCTCCGCAACACCTCCAAAATACGCCCCTTTCTAACCAATGACACAACAAAGCTCTTAATTCATTCCCTGGTCATCTCTCGCCTCGATTACTGCAACTCCCTTCCTATTGGCTTAACTCTACATAGTTTATCCCCCTTCAATCCATCATGAATGCTGCTGCCAGAATCAGTCACCTTACCAATCACTCAGTGTCTGCTATTCCTCTCTGTCAATCCCTCCACTGGCTTCCGCTCACCCAACTAATTCAATTCAAAATACTAACAACAACTTACAAAGCCATCCACAGCTTAGCCCCCAGCTACATCACTAGCCTATTCTCAAAATACCAACCTAATCATTCTCTTCGTTCCTCTCAAGACCTCCTGCTCTCTAGCTCCCTCGTCACCTCCTCCCATGCTCGCCTCTAGGACTTTTCCAGAGCCTCTCTAATCCTATGGATCTCCTTACCCAAATCTGTCAGATTATCTCCTACTCTATTAGCTTTTAGAAGATCACTAAAAAGCCTCCTCTTCATAGAAACCTATCCTACCCATACCTAACAACTGTATTTTCATTTTCTCCATCAGCTCATCCCCCACAGTTTTTAACTTTTGTTTCACTTGACCCTCCCTTCTGGATTGTAAGCTCTGACGAGCAGGGCCCTCTGATTCCTCCTGTATTGAATCGTATTGTAACTGTACTGTCTGCCCTCATGTTGTAAAGTGCTGCGCAAACTGTTTGTGCTATTGAAATCCTGTATAATAATAATAATAATAATAATCCCTCTTTTAGTAATGTATTGCAACAAATTCATAAAGCATCTGCAAAACTTTTGGTTCTGACAGCGACTCCTGCACCAAATTCAGGTAGTTTTAAAATGTGTCACTTTTACATTATGGCTCAGTGAATGCGCCAATTAGAATACGGGCAGTTTTGTATCTCACAAACGTGGCATTAAGACCATCACTGTTTTGGCAAAGAGACAGATTTTGCTAAAGTGTCTCACGTGCATTTTAAAAGTGTTGCAGCATGTACTAAATTCAAGCACAAGTTCTAGACAGGTACCTGAATTTGGCACACTCTGTGCCATTTTTACGATGCATGAGAGACACAAAATCTGTCTGGCAACCTTTATGAATTCCAGGGACTGTTTCTTGTTGATACCCTATAGCATAAATGCCAATTTAACATTTAAAGGGTAACTCCACTTTCGTGGGAAAAAAATTGCAAATAAAAAAAGTAATATAGCATATACAGTTGCGACACAAGTCATATTGTAGATGAATTTTATAAAAAAATTAAATTTCCTTTTCAATCTGCAGCTCTGTAATGTTCAGTAAAATGCAAAGCAATATGTCTACCTGGAGGTGTTCTTTACACAGAATGTAAACAAAATGCCCCCAGAAACATACTTTCCTGATAGTGTGATTGGCTCACTGATTTCCCCAGAAGTCTACACTAAGATACAAATAACATATCAGGCACCCCCTGCAACAAAAATAACATTTTTGGTGATATACTCCCAATAGAAAACCACATCTAAAAGGGATGCAGACACTGCCATTTTCCTTATTAGAGCCCTGCAGGTGCAGCAGCTGATTGGTTTCATAATTAACAATCCCATTAGATTCACTTACCACATGGACACAGGCAAACACATGGTGATTTTGGCAGGATAACAAAAGTTAGGAATCTGCAACACAGTTTGGTAAAATCCCTGCAATGTACACAGACCACACAGAGGGTAATGTTTTTCCTCTCAACAAAAGTGGAGTTACTCTTTAAGCTACGAAATTCGGACGAATCGTAATTTTTTTAATCAGTAAAGTTACTCGTTACGAATCGTTAATCGTTAACGGGCTAATGAATTGTTGGTTCTCATAACACAGAGAACAATTCGAATGAATAGTTACGAATCGTTACGAATCGTTATGAATAGTTACCGTTAGTAAATCCAACTACCAATAATCGAATTTCAACTAATTTGAACGAAATTATTATAGCAGATATAAACGAATGAATTAGAATGACAAAGTGTCATTTTTGCAGAAAAAAAAAAAGCGTCCCCCCAATTCATAACCAGGCCCTTCAGGTCTGGGTATGGATATTAAGGGGGACCCCAGCCAAAAAAAAAAAAAAAAAAAATGGCGTGTTTTTATCTCAACAAAAGTGGAGTTACGCCATTTTTTTTTATCAATGACTTCAATGAATGACAGTTCTCTGTATTACGGATCCAACAATTCATTTGCCGGCAATAGCCGCGAGTGGTTTTTAATTTTCCTGCAAAAATGACACATTGTACAAGAGACAGTTCTCTATATTAGATTACTGAATCCTCGAAGCATTCGAAGCATTCGTTATATCCGCTATTATAATTTCTTTCATATTAGTTGAAATTACATATTTGTTAGTTACAATACAACATTCGAATTGTTCTCTGTATTTACGGGAATCGGCAATTAGCCGCGAGTGATTTTAAATATTTTTTTTTTCCTGCAAAAATGACACATTGTACAGAGACAGTTCTAAACACGGAAACATGCCCCCTTCTATATACTATATACTCTATAGTATGCCTATGAAGGGGGTCATGTTTCCCGTGTTTAGAACTGTCTCTGTACAATGTGTCATTTTTGCAGGAAAAAAAGACATTTAAATCACTCGCGGCTAATTGCCGATTCCCGTAATACAGAGAACAATTTCGAATACAACAACTAACAAATTATGTAATTTCAACTAATATGAAAGAAATTAATAATAGCGGATATAACGAATGCTTCGAGTGCTTTACTCTTTAAGCTACTGGATATTAAATAATCAATTCTCCGAATGGCTCGTATTGCTGGGATTAAAATGAGCCCCTACAACAACATGTCATTTACATATGCTCACATTTCAATATATTATGTACTCTATCTTACATTGGTATATGCTGAGGTACTATATACCCTTTTAAAACCAGGCAAACATTTCCCAGCACACTTACCAGTTAGCTTGCAAAACAACAAACTGACCCTGTTCAAAAGTTGATGGTCAAAACTGAGGTTTTAACTGCACACATTTGCAAATATATGTGGAAGCCGCAGTGCCTCACCAAGGCTCCTCTGTACACTGCGGTCCTAACTCTAAATGTGAGAGTCTTCAAGTTGGAGCATATACAGTGGTGTGAAAAAGTGTTTGCCCCTTCCTCATTTCCTGTTCCTTTGCATGTTTGTCACACTTAAGTGTTTCGGAACATCAAACCAATTTAAACAATAGTCAAGGACAACACAAGTAAACACAAAATGCAATTTGTAAATGAAGGTGTTTATTATTAAAGGTGAAAAAAAATCCAAACCATCATGGCCCTGTGTGAAAAAGTGATTGCCCCCCTTGTTAAAACATACTATAACTGTGGTTGTCCACACCTGAGTTCAATTTCTCTAGCCACACCCAGGCCTGATTATTGCCAAACCTGTTCACAATCAAGGCATCACTTAAATAGGAGCTGCTTGACACAGTAAGGTCCACCAGAAGATCCTTAAAAGCTACACATCATGCCGAGACCCAAAGAAATTCAGGAACAATTGAGAAAGAAAGTAATTGAGATCTATCAGTCTGGAAAGGGTTATAAAGCCATTTCCAAAGCTTTGGGAATCCAGCGAACCACAGTGAGAGCCATTATCCACAAATGGCGAAGACATGGAACAGTGGTGAACCTTCCCAGGAGTGGCCGGCCGCCCAAAATTACCCCAAGAGCGCAGTGACGACTCATCCAAGAGGTCACAAAAGACCCCACAACAACGTCCAAGGAACTGCAGGCCTCACTTGCCTCAGTTAAGGTCAGCGTTCATGCCTCCACCATCAGGAAAAGACTGGGCAAAAATGGCCTGCATGGCAGAGTTCCAAGGAGAAAACCACTGCTGAGCAAAAAGAACATCAAAGCTCGTCTCAATTTCTCCACAACACATCTTGATGATCCCCAAGACTTTTGGGACAACATTCTGTGGACCGATGAGACAAAAGTGGAACTCTTTGGAAGGTGTGTGTCCAAGTATATCTGGCGTAGAAGGAACACTGCATTTCAGAAAAAGAACATTATACCAACAGTAAAATATGGTGGTGGTAGTGTGATGGTCTGGGGCTGTTTTGCTGCTTCAGGACCTGGAAGACTTGCCGTGATAAAAGGAACTATGAATTCTGCTGTCTACCAAGAGATCCTGAAGGAGAATGTCCGACCATCTGTTCGTGTACTCAAGCTGAAACGAACTTGGGTTCTGCAGCAGGACAATGATCCTAAACACACCAGCAAGTCCACCACCGAATGGCTGAAGAAAAACAAAATGAAGACTTTGGAGTGGCCTAGCCAAAGTCCTGACCTGAATCCTATTGAGATGTTGTGGTATGACCTTAAAAAGGCCGTTCATGCTCGAAAACCCTCTAATGTAACTGAATTAGGACAATTCTGCAAAGATGAGTGGGCCAAAATTCCTCCAGGACGCTGTAAAAGCCTCATTGCGCGTTATCGCAAACGCTTGGTTGCAGTTGTTGCTGCTAAGGGTGGCCCAACCAGTTATTAGGTTTAGGGGGCAATCACTTTTTCACACAGGGCCATGATGGTTTGGATTTTTTTTCACCTTTAATAATAAACACCTTCATTTACAAATTGCATTTTGTGTTTACTTGTGTTGTCCTTGACTATTGTTTAAATTGGTTTGATGTTCCGAAACACTTAAGTGTGACAAACATGCAAAGGAACAGGAAATGAGGAAGGGGCAAACACTTTTTCACACCACTGTATAGCATATATATACCAATTTATTTGATTGAACTATGGTATTGATGGGAAAAATGGGAAAAGAAAAATTGCTGGGGGTGGTGGTGATGGGGCGGGGATAGGCACGGAGGCAGCTTTATGTGTTGGCAGATCACTCCAACCATCAAAGTTTGGGAAGGAAAGAAATTAGAATATGATATGTTATTGAGGTATTTAAGATCAGGTGGAAAATGTTGTAGGCCCAATTCACACTCAGTGGTAGCTGGTGCTCAAAATTTTTTGTGTGGGGCGCAAACATACTGAAAAATACTGAACCCCCCCCATCAATTGCAGCCTCACTGTGCCCATCAAATGCAGCCATTGTTCCCATAAAACGCAGCTACGTGTGCCCATCATATGCAGCCACTTGTGCCCATCATATGCAGGCACTTGTGCCCATCAAACGCAGCCACTTGTGCCCAAATGCAGCCACTTGTGCCCATCAAACACAGCCACTTGTGCCCAAACGCAGCCACTTGTGCCCAAACGCAGCCACTTGTGCCTATCAAATGCAGCCACTTGTGCTCATCAAAGGCAGCCACTTGTGCCCATCAAATGCAGCCACTTGTGCCCATCAAATGCAGCCACTTGTGCTCATCAAACGCAGCCACTTGTGCCCATCAAATGCAGCCACTTGTGCCCATTAAATGCAGCCACTTGTGCCCATCATATGCAGCCACTTGTGCCCAGTATTAGACATGTGCATTAGTTTTCGTCTGAATGCATTTTCGTCCGAATTTCAGGTATTTTCATTATCGTTATAACAAATGATAACGAAAGTGCAGAATCCGAAAAACTAAAGATCCGACATAAACAAATGCTTTATTTTCGTTTTCGTTGTGACAACAGTTCGATATAGATAGGAGATTCCACATGATGCTGACAATAACAATCTGTGTCTATAGAACCTGTGGTCGAATGTGCCTAACCTTAACTCTATTAGTCCAAGATTATTCTACATAGAGAGAAAAGATTCGACATAGAGAGGAAAGATTCGACATAGAGAGAAAAGATTCGACATAGAGAGTAGGGATGAGCCGAACACCCCCGAGTTCGGTTCGCACCAGAACCTGCGAACGGACCTAAAGTTTGCGCGAACGTTAGAACCCTATTAGTTACAATGGACGTGAACGTTCGAAATCTAAAGTGCTAATTATAACGGCCAATATGCATGTTATTGTCATAAAACAGGTTTGGGGACCCGGGTCCTGCCCCAGGGGACATGTATCAATGCAAAAAGAAGTTTTAAAAACGGACGTTTTTTCGGGAGCAGTCATTTTAATGATGCATAAAGTGAAAAAAAAAAGTGAAATATTCCTTTAAATATGGTATCTGGGGGGTGTCTAAAGTATGCCTGTGAAGTGGCATGTGTTTCCCGATTTCAAAACTGTCTCTGCACAAAATGACATTTGTAAAGGAAAAAAAGAAGCCATTTAAAACTGCTTGCGGCTTTAATGTCATGTCACAGATGGCTGGATTAGATGACAACAGGGCAGAAGGGCAGATACAGGGTAAGGTGGTTTTAGTGTGCTGTGCTATAGTCACACAGCACACACACACACTAACTCCTGCAGATGGCTGCCTTAGATGACAACAGGGCAGAAGGGCAGATACAGGGTAAGGTGGTTTAGTGTGCTACTGCTGTGCTATACTCATCCTGCCTGTGGCCAATTATTGCTATCCTCGCCGCTGGCTCTATGATTGGCTAAGCATGCGGGGTCACAGTGCATGCTTGGCCAATCATCAGCCAGCAATGCACTGCAACTGGCGCAGTGCATCGTGGACCGTTCGCATCACACGAATTTGATGCGAACGGCCCTCAGAGTTCTGGTTTCGACGAGCGGATGAACAGCCGATGTTCGATTCGAACACCGGCCCATCCCTAATAGAGAGGAAAGATTCGACATAGAGAGGAAAGATTCGACATAGAGAGGAAAGATCGCTGCTGGAATTGGGTGGGGGAAGTAAAATAAAAATAATGATGATGATGAATGTTATTGGCTGATTGTAACCAAAGAGGAGGAGCAGTAAAAAAGCTAGAACTAAGTATACACGTACAGCCAACTTACTTTCACTTACGATTGCTAGCAGAGAGAGACACACACACATACATTTCAGAAGACAGTCAATCTTAGCGGGTCCGTTTGTCAGAGAACCTGAATTATTTAGCAATTAAGCATAAGCACAGCAGCAGAACAACAGTGAAGCAAGCTACAGTTCAACTTAACTTTTTCATAATAATCTGCTGCTATTGTGTTAGTGTTGTGAACTTGACAGTGATACTAGTGTTGCTAGTGTTGTGATAGCCTCAGAGGCTGCCCGTGTTGTGGGGGGGATTTATTCTCGTTCAAAGATTTTTATTTTTAAACAAACAAAAAAAACAGAAACCATAAAGAACATACAAGAAAAATAAAAACAGTATATATCACATATATTCACTTGCATACATGTTGTATCTTGAAAAGGAATAAGCTGAAATGTCAGCATGGGTTTAGTTCATATTACAGTATATATAAAACGTACATAAGCCGAACACTGATGAAAAAAAAAAAACGCCTAAAAGGTAATGTTATGTGGTTATAGCAAGTAACCTCGAATCATATCCAGAGACATTATAGACATGCCTCCAGACCGCTTTACCACCCCATATGGGTTCATGCTGTGGCAAAGCGGGGGCAATTTGAAGTAAAAAAAAAGAACAGGTATACCATAGTAACGAGAGTATATAGGTATTACTTATCTTCACTACAGAACAAATGTATGGAAATAAGATCATACCCTGCTAACTTCAGTGTTCTGAGGCTGCAGAATAAACTATCTGTTCGACTTAACATGCTGGTTATAATTATAAAAAATGTGATATAGAAACAATAATAATGAAAAAATAAGAGATTGAAGAGAGAAAGAAGGAAAGGAAGGAAAGAGTCTCTCCAGGTGATGATTACACTGC